>JAPYYX010000451.1:0-63350 GCA_030522605.1 Cremastinae sp. B BG-2022a | reverse complement strand
CGCTTTAGTACGATATATGTATTTCCGTCTCGCAGTTCCGTCCCTTTTTTTCTCGAAAGGGGTACCGGTTTAACAGACGTTTCACGTCAAAAAATTCCACCATTAAAATATATTTCAATTTATGTACATTCTGAATTACAGGAGTTTCAGGAAACGAATGTCATTTTCACGTTGAAAAATTTTCTTTTTATAGGTGACAAATATGCGCCTTCCTAAAGACTCGACGAAACTTAGAGGGTACGGTTACGTCGATTTCGAGGATCGTCAGAGTCTAATCGACGCTCTTGCCATGACGAACAGAGTAAGATAGATAAAACGCGTACAATGATTAAATGTTATAGATGTAATGTCAATGAAATGGAGTAATGTTCGTTTCGCATTTAACAGCCGATAAAAGGAAGACGCGTGAGGATCGAAGTCTCCCTGAGCACCAGCGATGATCGTCGTGGACGCATGGGTATGAATCGCGATTATGGTCGTCGTGATAATTACGACGACGGTGACCGCAATTCCACGGATTGGAGAAGCGGCCCTCGTAGCGAATTACCTTCGTCGAACGACGAGCGTTTTCGTGGTCGCGGTGGCGGTTTCGATAGAGGGGATCGCGATCGCCGTGAGGAGCGCGACAGTGGGTACAATAATCTTAAAAATGCAAAATGAAATGAAAATTATTGAGTAATAACATTATTGTTTAACGCAGGTTCCGCTAGTGACTGCAGACCTGGAGCTTGGCGAGAGAGTCGCGCTGCTCTTCCAGATCCTCCCGAGCGTGGTTCTTCGTCATTTGGCGACCGGCGCGGTTTCCGTAGCGACGACAAAGATCGCGAATACTCACGCTTCGGAGACCGAGGTAGCAGAGACCGCGAAGGATCCGACAGAGGTGGTGACAGAAGCAGTAGCTTCGGTCCACGTCGCAACTACGGAGGTGATCGCGACCGTAATTTCGGTGATCGCGACAGAGACCGCAATTTCGGTGATCGCGATAGAGACCGCAATTACGGTGATCGCGAAAGAGATCGCGATTATGGCGGTGATCGCGAGCGTGATCGCGACCGCGAATCTGATTTTGGCAACAGACTTTCATCTCGTCCGCCCGCGGCGGACGCTCCCGGTTGTGAGTATGATTTAAGATTCAAAATATTATATTATACATTGAATTCGATATTTTATTTGATGTTTGTTTTTTACAGCGGAGCCGCGTACACGCGTCAAATTGAATTTGCAACCCAGAACGAAACCACTGGATACACCGCCTGAAGTGAAGGAGGAACAGAAACCCGAAAAAGAAGGCTCAGAAAGCGGCGATACACCACGATCATCAGCCCCTGCTCCAGTACCCGCAGCTACTATCTTCGGTGGAGCTAAACCCGTTGATACGGCCGCTCGAGAGCGCGAGATCGAGGAACGTCTTGCGAGAAATTATCCAGAGCCTAAGCAAAAAGATGACAAAGAAGGGTAAGAGCACTATTTTCTTCGTCATCTTTGTTGTCTTGCTTGATGAATTTATTAAAACTTGATATGATTTGCAGGGATCGAAAAGGTCCGCCAAGGAACGGAGGTTGGGGCAAACGTAACGGAGTAAGTGAACTTGTTAAAAAAACATGTTAAAACGAGATAGAAATTGTAAGAAGAGGGATACTAGTTAGCAGGCAATTTCGATGTGAGATTAATAAAAAATTAATTTCCTTAGGAGAGTCGTGGTGAAAATGAAAAAGAGAGGCCTCGTCCCAGTTGGCGCTCGGAAGAAGACAGAGACAGGCAGGTTGACAGACCTTCCAGTCGCCAACCCGGTTCTGGACGCTCTGGTGAGCAATTTGGTATATTTCATCAAATTCCATTAAAAAGTATAACTCATAATTCAAATTTTTGAGAATTGAGTGTTAATCTCATTTTTTCTTATCAGAGGGACGCAATGATTCGCGCGGGTCGCTGTCTTCGCGATCCGGAACGTCGGGTCCACGCTATACTCAAAGACCGAGCGAGCCTCGTGGGCCTCCGGAAAGGTATTTATTTCTCACTCCGTAGAAAAAACTAACTCTTATGAAAATTTTTGTTTCTTGATAACTCTAATATTATCTAATTTTTTATGCTCCAGGGAACGCAAGGAACGGAACAGAGAAGAAGGCATTCCACCGATGCCGAAGGCTGTTGATGACCAAGCCCCGGTAAGAGAATTTTTTAAATAATAATTGACAAAAAATTTGAAGTCGAAACGAGGCTGAATTTTTTGTGGTTTCCAGAACTTTGTAGCTTCCAATAAGTATTCCATGCTGCACGAGGATGCGGACTCAGACACCAGCTACAATTAGTTCCGCTCATTATAATTTATATCTGCAATTAAATTGTGCCACATGCATCATGATTGGTAAACATAAAAAATCACACACACATACATATTATGGATAATTCGTTTTACCTGCATATTCAGACGATTGATTCAATTACCGGGAAAACAAAATATGAGTAACAAAGAAACAAAAAACCTGTGTCTTGCGCCATTTTTTAATGGAGAGAAAGATGAAGAAATATTGCTGATTTGTATTTAATCTATTTTATGATTCCTAATATAATTAATTACCTACCTATCGATAATTTCTTTGTATGTCGAATAATCGATGTGCTAAGTTTATCACTTGTAGGAGATTTAAAGGGGGATTATAATAATACTATGATTATAATAAAACGTATCGAGGAAGTTTGAGTACACGCGTGGCATAGTAGCCACTCTCATTTGGGAAACTTATTTACTTTCAACAATAAAAAAAAAAGAAATCAATACCTTTGAAAATATTGTACAATATGCAAGTCATATGAATGTAATATAATGAAGCCGGCAAAGCGGAAAGATTAAAAGGATAACCAGGAATGAAGGAAAAGTAATATCATTGAATCCCCATTTGCGTTTTCAAATAAATATACTTTTCGAGTTCTTTACAAGTCGCATTGACAGATTTAGCAATAACATTTTTTTTAACCTCAGACGCTTTACGCTAACTTTTCGTACATTGCAAAAAAATTTTATCTTACAGCTATTTACACGAGTTTAGATTATGAATAACTTAGTCGCTGCTCAAAATTGACTGAGACTCGAAGGGTCAGGAGATATTTTTCACTGCTGCGTCGTTTGCGCCAATTGACGAAGTTGCTTCAGAACAGTCTCGAGCAATTTCTTTTTGTCGCGCTCGCTCTTCTTTAATACAGAGAATACCGTTTTTTTATCCGACTCTCGTAACCTGAAATGAATGCAAAAATTGAGTAAATGTTCTTTAAAATTGTGAACTAAACTGTTTGTCAGGTAAATGCTAACTTTTCGAGCAAAAGCACAGCCATGTTCGGGGTCACTAAATTGTACTTGCTGGATTCGTGACCGTAGTCATGAAAATACGTAGGCCAGTCCCAGCTCATAAATAGATCGAGAAGTTGACGCAATTGAGCGAAATACTGCAATAAAGTACCCTCTTGTAAACCCACGACAGGTTCAGAAGCAGCGAATTCTGAAAATAAACGACTTATCTTAGCTAGAACTGAACGACAATCGGAGCAACACGCTAATTCATTTATTATTTTGTTTGTTTTGCTTACGCTCGCACTGTATAGTGTCTAAGTTGACTTGTTGAAGAGCCCCTATAGATATTTGTTTAAGATCTTCGCTAACTAAAATCCCCAAAATCGATTTAGCGATATGCGAACAAGCCGATTTGCAGGCAACCTGGGCAACTTCTTCCTAAAAATGTATATGAATTGCGTATGAAGTTTTTGTATCAATAAAATTGTCACATTAAAGTTGAAAATTATTAATACATCGCTGACCCAGTTTTCAAAAGAAAGATGTAAAAATAAAAAAGAAACCTACGGGCAAATTCGTGAAGCAGGTAAAAGTGCTCTGGAGAAAAGCTATCAAATCAGTAATGAATCCTGAGGCGTGTCCTTGAGGTTCGGCCAAATTCCAGTCATAATTTTCTAGTTCCAAAAATTCATCCAATTTTTGCTTGAGCTTGTCACAGATTTGCTTTTCCGCATCGTCCCTCGCAACTCGAAACATTGCCGAATTCACTCCTCCGCAGCTCAATTGTCCTTCGTGAGGAGTTCTGCCGAATATCAAAAGTATAAATATAAAAAATCTCTGCATCGAATCGTTGTATACAAAATTTGTAAACTCGAGATTAATTTTTTACCCCGTAATATTGGAGACAAATTCTTCTAAATATTTTGTCGAATTTTCGAGATATCCCGTATTTATGATAATCTGAACAACTTGCAAGAGAGCCAACGATGGCTTACGGAATAACGAAGACAAACATCCACTGAAAGTTCTCGTTAGTAATAAATTCGTCGACTTGCAGATCATTTCGTCGATTTCCGTTTGCGTGAGATTCAAGTCCTCTGAGAATTTTAGGCAGGCGTAAATGAATTCTTTGACTTGCTGATAGACTTTTGGAACCATCCCCGAAAATGGGAATTTTTTCGGAAAGTCTGCTTTTCGAAGTTCCTCATCGTGACAAGGAAACGACTGAAGAACCTCATCGTAATCAGCTTGACAAGTGACCTGCAATTCATAATATTTATTAGAGAAAGTAAGTTACCAAAAAGGTTGAATTGAAGTAATTCTTATTTCGTGGACCTGAATAGGCAAGAAATTATCTTCGTCCAGAATATCTCTGAAAACCTGAACCCAGTGTTGCATGAGAACTTCGTTATAATGGACTCTTATTTCTTGAAGCAACTCCCAAAGTTGGCCCACGGGATATCCATAATTCTGTCAATAAAAAAATTTATAAAAACAGAAAAAAAAACAATTATTTCAAGTCTTACCCTGAGTGTCGTATTGAAAAGCATAATTAGATTTTTTATTTTCAAAATGAGTACAGCGTCGGTGCAGTAAGCCTGAAAAAGTGAGAAAATTTATTTGAAAAATTCATGCACTGAAATCAAAAAGGAAAAGGAAAAATTATTATGTACCGAATGTGTTCTCAGTGCGTTAACAATTTTCGAAAGAGCCATTGCCCAGAGTTCTTCGAGATACGAACGCGTTGCCAAGCCATTTCCAGTATTGAGTATGTGATCTTCAACAACGAAAAATCCGATAATACCGTGAACGTAACTTTGATATCCGACGATACTCTCGTGCTGAAATAATTTTAGTTTCTAAGTATTGTTCAATTTCGTACATTGAAGTTGAAGGGATACAAAAAATCACCATATTTATTGGAGGCTGCAGTACTAAACGCGCCTGTTGCTTGCGTTGTTGTTGATAATACGCCTTGAAAGTATCTCCCTCGCGAAGCACGGTATAAATATGCATGCACCGATATACAGGACTGAAATCCATAAGATCTTGTGCACTCAATTCCTCCTCTTCGTTGGTCGAGGAACTCGATTGAAGTTTTTTCTTTTTTTTCCCAATAATTTCCGCTTCATTCACGAGTTGTTCAGCGGTCTGAAATTATAAGAAAATGAAGCAAACTTATTGTTTTCCTTTTAAATCCGTGCTTCCAACGACTTACATGTCGTATGGCCACTTCTCCTATTTTGGGTGAATATTTTCGAATGTTTTCCAAGAAATCTCTCAGATCAGACATGGAGGCTTCTTTGATGTTTTCTCTTAATCTGGAAATCACAGAAAGAATTGTGATTAATATTTTTCACAACGTTGATTCTTTTTCTTCTTAACATTACATACAAAGGAATCTGCTCGGTGATTTGAGACGAAAATCTGTAATTTGTGACTTTGGGCAAATCATGATGTTCCAATTGCTCGAGAGTCTTGAGAGCAGGATAGTATCGTTTGTCTTTAAGCTGTCTCTGCAATTTTGCATAAGCAGCAAGAACAGGAAGGCACATTGTGAGACTGTCCACCGCCGCTGCCATATTGCTCTCAACTTTTCTCGCCTTTACAAGTTCCTCTCCTTGCTCTATAACTTTGCACGTTGACGCAGTTATCCGTCTGTCCAGTTCCAGAATTTCATTCTATCGCAATTAAAAAATATTAAGTTTAAAAAATATTTTGTTTGAAACATGCTGAACGAGCTTATGATTGGAGCTAACATTGAGTTCCTGCGCTTGCGATCGCACTTGGAGCAATTCTCTGATGGAATCGATGAATCCCTGATAATGATGATTACACATTCGCTCGATATCCTTGTCATGACTTTTGACTCTCTCGTCCAGTTTTTCCATAAACTTTTGGTGCTCGTTCCCATCGTAAATTGCTCTGCGAACAAAAATTACTCAAGTTTGAACACTCTTTTTGCCAATTCCTTGAAACTACAGATGCTGTTGCTACCTTATGACAAGGCCTACACTATTTGTGTCAGAAGATTCTATTTCAAGCAATAAATGTTCATGTTTCGGCGCGGCAGAGGGCAAAACATTGTGAATCTGAGCTAGAGTCAATTTTGCCATTTTCCATCAAACAATGTTATGACGGAAATATTCAGTGAAAAGGAAACATTTTTTTTTCCTCGTTACCACGAGTGACGAAAATCGTGTACGCCTCGCGCAACCCTCGCATTGCGCACACGCCTCGTAAGGGTTGAAGCATCTGCGTACAAGGGTTGTTTAGTCGCGCTTTGACAGCCGATAGGCGATGTAACCTATATCGTGCGTTTTCCAGATTCAAATATTTAACGACACGTACCTGAACGTTGGACCGAGATAATCGTCGATCGCCTCGATTTCTTGAATCAAAATGTCGTAATTTTGCATTTTTTCCCCTTTTTTTGCTACGTCGAGTAGTAATTATATTTTTAGGTTGACAACGTTATTTGACATTGCTCCGTGTCTGCGAACGCCCTCGAAAAAAAGCGTATACATAACCTGTGACGGAGAACCACTGACAGAGCAGTGACACTCGTCAAAATATTACGCTTTTACGAAAGAATACACATTCGTAATCCATTCATGCGTTCCATCGCACATCAGTGATTAAAAAAAAAAATATTACAAAATTCCAAGTGACATTACTTTTGCGCCTTCCGACAAAACATTCGGACGATTTTTTTTTTCATATTGTATTACAATTGCATAAGATTTTTTTGTAGTATTTTGATAAATAATTTTATATATGATAGAAATTAAAAAGCAAAACACATTCAGATAATTTATGTACATTCTGAATTATAATTTATTTAGCTATACCGTTTTGCGAAATAAGTACACAGGCTAAAATATCATTCTATTTGTTTGTTTTTTACACTTTTGCATGCGTACGAACGCACAAGTATAAATGTACAGTCAACACCGGTCATATCGCAATGTTTTCGTACAAAGATAAATGTACGAACGTTCACATGTGCACTACGAAATTGATTGGTTCGTGGTTAAATAATGCCAAGGACGAGAAAATTAGCTCAATACATTTGCGATAATTATAATTATCAGGTTATATCATGAATTGCAGGATTCAAACACATAGCCTTTGTCCTTTCGACTCTCCATATATATATGTATATAATATATATTTAATATGTGATATACATTCGTTTCGTGTCCATCGTCAACGATCGACGAACAAATTATTGACTCACTTCAGTAATTTTCATGAAAACGAAAAAAAAAAAAATTCTTCCATTAACCGTTTCCATATACGAAATATATTGGAGATTCAAAAATAACCTATCGATACAGTTTATATTATGTACACTCCTCCTCCCATCCGAGCCGCTCTCTCATCTCATCTCTCTCTCTCTATTATTCTTAAAAAAAGACTCCGCTCGTCACCCGTCATTCTTTTTGCTCCGCTTTGTTCGATCGCTTTCTGTCTCTTATTATAATTCTTCTTTCTCGAAAAATTCCTACACCGCCCACTCCGTAGCCGGCGACAAAAACATCGGTCAAATATTATACTGTACAAAGGTGCAGAAAAACTGTGCAGAAATTACGCAAATGGTCTCTCTCTCTCGCTTTCTCGGTATGTCACATGACCGGATGTCTTTTAAGTTCGATATGTGTTCCAACCCAGAAATGTAGCGTGTGTTTCGTGTTATAACATCCTGGATATCGGCTATCACTCGGTAAACTCGGTATAAATGTCGTTATCGCATTATCAAAGTTTTACGGTCCGTTCGGTAATCAGGAATCTCGTCACAAATAAAACTCTCGGGGGTCATTTGGACTTTCGACTACGCGGATCTCGTCTATATCGAAGGTCATTCGAACGTTTGATTCCGAAATTTTTCTATAACCCATTCGTTGAAGATTTTTCAATCTCGATCGAGTTTTTTCGATTTGCGATTATCTCAAATACTTTAATGCTACGATCATTGCCTAATTGCAAATCTATGGATCTTTTATTTTGTTTCTTCTTTTTGCTCTCTCGCACAGTTGCAAAAACGAAATGCAATTTTCACGAGACTGCCAAGGGGTTAAACAGCGATAATTTCGGAAAAATTCTCAAGTCTCCGAATCTATTTTGTGTGTGTGTTTATTTGGTTAGGTTCGGACTTCTGTTGTTTATACGTGTGTTGCTGCGCGTAATACATGTAAATCATTTCGTGTCGCGGCCCGTCATTAGAATATCATCTGCCGGATTGTTTGCGACGAGTTCGACCGCGTCTACCAATTAACACAACGCATCCCGCCGGTTTCTGAATTTAACATACTTCGCGTATGCCCCATAACGACGGATACATGTGTTTGCACATAATTTTAACTACCCGGTCGAACTAAAAAACAAAGTGGCAAAAAAAAAACAAACGCATATACTTGTTCGCTAATGACGCTTATTCTTTCATCCCTTCGAAAAATTGCGCAATTCTCGCTCAAAAAACATCATCGGGAATTATTTATTCGAAAGATCGCCATTGCCATTTTTTTTCTTTCTCTAGATTTACATTATATTCGATGTCGGTGACGAAGGCCGATTTACGATAAAGGAATAAAAAGTGTATTGCTCTTCGTACTTTTCTTATGAACAAAAAAAGATCATAAAAATTATATCTAGACGACGCGGGTGATAATTGTATTTTCGACCACGCGTCAAAATAATCTCTATCTTACTCGGAATAGTAAAAGAACACCAAGAAAACCTTACGAACCAAATAACGCGATAAACCTTTACGCAACTCTGTATTGCAATTAGACTTGTCTCTGGTAACAATGTACAAGTATATTTTTTTTTAGAGGTAATCCTTTTTTAGACACTGCCATAGCTCTGTACACTGAATAGATCCCTATCGAGTGTCAGTTATAATAATTATAGTATAATAATCATAATAATACAATATATATATATACCTGGGCAATAGAACCCTGTGTACATGTATGTATATGTATATAAATACACATATTCACATATATACACATAAATAATATAAATAACGTACGATAATCGTATTATCACGACGAATCTTATTTGTCGTTCGAATGTAAGATTTTTCCCTCAATAATTATTTGTGCACTATTAAAATCGTTTTTCTTTCATTTTTTTTATTAAACATAATACGAAGTAACGGCATTATATGATCTAGATAATCCTCTAATATTTTCATGACAAAAATGACACATTATCACAATTATTGTAACAGGAATAAAAATTTTAATGGATGGAGGGTAAAATATAATAAGAATAATAATAATCGATCCAATGCAACAATGCAATTTTAACAAAATGGATACTAAACATCGTTCGCGTTTTCGTGTTCATCGATTGAGTATATACGTGTGGATTTTTGCTTTTCCGCATTTTCTATCTCGCATTCACTACGCTTCCACGAATTTTTTTGACTCACATGCGATTTTGCAAATCGAATTCTAAACGGAAACGTATTACAAATAGTTTCAAGACGTAAGACTTTTCCTGTGATTTGTAATACTTTTTGGAGGCAATAAAAATGGAAATTAATTACGAATTCGTAACTGAGGATTATTAAATTTTGCAAGAATAATATTAATAGCTGTTAGATCATCGTGTCTCCTTTTATAGTCGTTGGAAAAGTTGATGTTTGTTTCGACCCTTTCAGTCGCAAAAATTCCAATCATCCATACATGTTCCTCTTCATTTTTATCAGGTATTTTTCTCAATGTTTCAATTTGTATATTTTTGTCAAGAATTCATTATGTGTTCCTCTGAAGTTACTTTCTGTGGCTCTGTTGTTTTTACATTACATTGGCCAAACGGAGCATATTTGATCCTCGACGAACGAAATTAAAGGAACGATAGCAAGCTGAGATTTTTCAAAATATATAATCATTTGAATATATTTATATATGTATATAATTTTTTTTCAAATATAATTTATTGTACCTGAGCCTTGAAACCTAAAGCCCTTTGGCCATTCTAATTCTTACGTCTCACTTGTTTTTCAAAGTCGAGTGAAAAATTTCTAACTACGGCTAATTAAGCAATGTATCGAAAACGGGCGGCCAAAACATCGGGAAACAGGGTGAATTTTTAAAATAAAATAAAATGATGACTGAAAGGGTCAGTAGTGACTCGAGTTTTCTTAAAAACTGAAAAAATCAAAGGTCTATATTCTACCCCATATGAAACCCGTATTTTCTCTCTTTCATTCGATCAATATCGATATTTCGACCCAATAATGTTGGAACCAATATTCTACTCCAAATGGAAAAAAATAGAAGGGGATTTTTTTCTCTCCCCGTGATCCATACATTTTTGTGCCGAATTTGTCGACATTAGTTTCTTCTTTGTATTAGGATTCACATGTCGATAGATATTTGTAAAAACCGAAAAAGTGTATGTACGTTTATGCCACCACAAGTCCGTCGAATAATTTTTTGTCACCCCACCCCTAATACGTAGCTGGATATTTTATTCGAAGATCGATCTATGAGAATATTAAATCGCCGCGATTTTTTTTCAAACATGCTCAAAAGTATCACTGCCGCGGTTATAATCGAAGTACAATTATTGGTATTGTAACTGATATTTCGACTCTTTTGCCAACTGTGTATGTATATCGGCAGTGGCGGACGAATAGATAGATTACGAATGACAAGGGGTTATAGTAAGGGGACTTCTTAGATAAAAGAGTGAAGGAAGAGAGAGAGAATTCATTAACATTAGCTGCAGCGCCGATAGCTGTCGTTACGACTTATTTCAGAAGCTGGTGAGCCCGCTCGTTAGCCACTTGTATCCTCGTCTCGTTTGATTCACCCTGGAAAATTGAAAGTATAAATGAATCATTAGGTACTTAATTTTTAAAAAAGAATTCACAAAACACTTGCCAAAGAATTTTGAAATCAAGATTTTTGAAGGACAAAAAAATCCATGACATTTTGTCTTCTTTTTCTAGTACTGATTTTTCATTGGAAGGAATGTGAGAATATTTTCTCACCTTGCGATTGATCCTGTCGATCTGTCGATTCTGATTTTCGAGCTCGCTGCCCATATCAATCGCCATATTTCTCAAGTTTCCAATCATCGTGTTGACCTGTCCCATGTTCTCTTCCATCTCGGTCTCACGCGCGTCGTTCGTTATCTTCGCGATGTAACCACCCTGAGGTCCCAGTCCATTACGGTCATCCATCACTCGTTGTGGCTGGTTGTTCACGACCTTTCCATCGTCGTTTCCTTTCCACGTGCCCTCGTCCTCCTTGAAGCTTGCACCTCTGAAAATTCACACAAAAAACATATTAAATTTTTATTTAAAACAAAAATTTCCTAACATTTTTATCATCTTACAAGGCACACGGGGAGTCGAATGCTCAAGTCCAATTCATACTTTCCGTTCTCGTACGTTTTAGAGCAATTTGAAAAATTAAACTTACAGTGACGGTGGTTAGCTTATCGGGAGATCAAGCTCGTGTTTGAGCAGCCAAAGTGTGCGTTTAACCATCGATTTAATAATCATAGATAAGTCACGACTGATGAGTCTCTGAATTTTTTTCTTTAACTACGTTTTTAACTATGTACTATCTAAAGACATGGCAGTGGCTTGGCGCCAAGTAATGAAAAAGCCAATATGTAACTCCAAAACGAAGTCGTGTCTACTTATAGCGAGATTAAATTTTTGTGAATTTTTTCAATCTTATTTTGTCCCAAGCCTAAATAGGACATCTACTTGTTTTTTTCGTATGGCGCTGATTTCCATTTTTAGTTTTTCATCAGATTGTAAATTAGTATGCAATATCTCAAATGAGTCGGAAATTTTTTTTTTTAATTTAAAAAAATTATAAGTAATCGTAATTGAAATAAATTTGAAATATACTGAGCCTCGAATGAAAAAATTAAAATTAACATGGTCCAGAATTTTGTTTTGCTAAAATATTTCTTTTCATCGTTTTGAACTTTTAGTTTGGGTGTGTCCTTCCAAAGTTGAAGAAGAATGTGAACTACTGTTGAAAAAAACGTACTTATTGCACGGTAGAACGCAGAGCCCGCAGCATTTTTCCATTCCAGTGAGATTTTTCTCAGCCTCGCGCATGTCTGCGTTAATCTGATCCATCCCCTCCTCGATCCGGTCCAATTGTTCTGTTCATTGGCAGAAAAGGTCGTTATAGTTTCTCCAAGCATTAAAACAAAGTTACGATTAGAGAGTATCCTATATTATAAAAAGAAAACAAAATGAAGAGCATAATAGTGAGAGTAGTATAGTAAGTAGATAGACAGAAAAAGAGAGCATGAACTCACAAACACGTACATTTGAGCGCGTTACGAATTCACTTACGAGTCAAATCCCGTGTATGTGTAAAAAGATTTCGAAAACAAAAAAAATGTGTTCAAAATTGTTCCACATTGACAAATTGAATTTTTATCGAATTTAAAATTACGCATTAATTATAATTATAATAATTATTGATTAATTATTCAACAATTCAATTTTCATTTTCTCATATGATGATATTTATTATCAAAATTTCAATTTGTCAAGTTGATTGTTCTCTTAAGGATAATTGTACAAAAAAATATAAAATTGTTAGATACACACAAATTTTAGTTACCTCGACGCGCGGATGGGATAAAAATAATTTAAAATGATAAATCGGGAGCAGGGAAAGTACGAAGAGATCCATCAGCATCGACGCATCGAGGCACGAATTTGGGTGTACCTGTGCAGATCTGGGTTTACACCGACGAGCCGGGCAGAGTGATAACCAAGCACTGTGCGTGAAGCAAAGTGTCAAGAGTTCATTTTTTTTAAATATATAGAAATGTTTGCGGCCTTTGCCTCTCAGTTTATAATGTTCTGTCGCACACTTTTGAGTATTAAAAAAATTATGTCGAATTCTCTATTAAAAAAGGTACTAAAACACAGTAGACATTTGTAAATAGTAGAATTAAGAAGGTGACACTGATAAGAGACAGAGAGAGGTGGTCATGGGGGTTGGATGTAAAATGGCAGATAAAACTATTCTAGGCAAAATCACATGTATCGAATATCATAGTAGATATTATAGTATATAATATTTGCAATACTGTCGTATAGATCGAAAGTCTGGGAGAGTAATTAGTCTTTGGTGTTGAAGAAGTTAAGATCGCATAATAAAAAATGCTCGATGTGTCTCATTTCCTTTTTCTTTTCGCATTTATTTTGTATATACGTTTGTGAAGTTTGAAATACTACGCAAACGTATACATAGTATATTTTCCAAGTGCCGCGTGCAGTCTACGGTGCAGGTTTTTCTTGTCCATTTTCATTGCGCCCGGCCCGTCTCATCAATTTTTCCATTCTTTCTTGTTCTTGTTATCCGTATCAGTATCAGATTAAACTTTTATGTAAAAAATAGTAGTATCGTCGTGATTAAACAAAGAGTATAATTGACCTCGATTAGCTTCATCGATCAACTGTTTACGTTTTTATTTCTGTCAGTTAATATGGTTGGTTGGTTGGCTGGTTGACTGGTTGTTGATTGACTGTTGATTGGTGATTGGTTAAGTTTATAAGCTGGATTTAGATTCTTTTTTTCGATCACTATAATCGAAATGATAAATGAAAATATTCAATTGAACTCTACGTTTTCGTAATCGAATCAATGTCGAATTACGATCTCGATCAATGATTGTTTCGAATAATCAGGAACGTTACATGTGTTCAATGGAAAAATTTACTGTTAACTTTATTATTAACCAATTTATTTATACGCGCCTGCGATATTGTCGGTTTATTAGCTGCTGGTCTGTTGGTTGTGCTGTTTTATAGTTTAACCCTACAATGCATGATTCATCCGATCCCATACAGAAGACGAAACGCCCATGACTGGCGAGCGATATCTCGCGAATTTTTATATTATCTACCCTACGAAAGTTCGTCCATAGCATGCACCATAGGGTTAAATGATATTCGAGAGAGTATAATAAAGTTGTAGGTATGTAGAATAAAATAGTTGTAAGTAGTATATATGAAGTATAAATTTTGTATCGAGTCTCACTTGAATCCCGAGTTGGTTCCAAGTTCTATGGTTGCTCGGGGTGTGTCGGCTGAGTGCTAATACGGCTTTGCATATTACTTCTTACATAAGTTCTTTCGTTTCGTATCTTTCATTTTGATTTTTTTTTGTTTTTTTTTTTATTGTTACTTTAAGGTACTTTATGTTATGTCTAGTTAGAGATGGCTTACCGCCTTGCTCGTCCAGCATTACGAGGGTTTTCATCCCGACCTCATGGCTCTAAACAGGTAACCGACCAGTAAGAGAGACGTCAACATGAAAAAAAGGGTTTTCATCGCTGCCATCGTTGACGATCCCTCGCTCGGACGAACGCGCGATTATTTCACTTTCGCTCACATTCTCTCTCGTCCACTCTCATTCACTATGAGCCTCGTCAATTTTACTTCCAATTTTCCATTTTTTTCACTCGACTTTTTCATCCGGAACCTTCCAAAACCTTTCGTTTATTCATGATCATTGGGAGCTTGAGTCGACGTTTGGAGCTTTCAAAAATTCCGCAGGGCAGGGAAATGAAGGAACGGATCTGACGGACATTTTTTTCGGGATTCGTACAAAAGATTTTTTTTTTATACTTCATTCCGAGGAAAGTGCATAACTATTGAAATACTCGTAATAATAAGATACAGAAAAAAATTAATAAAAAAAACGTATACAAGAGGAATGATGGGAGCTTGATATTTGTGACCTGTTGATCTCGAAATTTCTAGCCTAAGCGATTATCTGCAATTACGATCTCAAGCACGCGTATATTTGGTCTTGTTCTTTGCATTGTATCACAAAATCAGGCTCACGACGGTGACGAGCGAGGGGGCGAAAACGTGGCTGCATGATTACGATAAGCACAAAAACAACACGCCGATACAATATTATACTCGTCACTAAAGTTTTTTTTTCAACAGAAAAACTTTTTTTACATTATTTCGTTTTTTTCCTCAAGTGAAAAAAAAATCGAGGTTTTTTTTTCTTGTCGGGGGATCGGGAAAAGCTCCCCTGATGAATCTGGGAATGGGACTAAATACAATCATAAAAGTGGCAATCGAGAATCTAGCCTCGTGAAAAATATTTTTCTACTTCGTATCTTACATCGCCAGACGCGCGTACCGGAATAAAAAAAAATGTTCTTTCGTCCAACGACAACGCGAGTGTCACTCGATGGAACAAGAAACCGGAACTGCAACTGCACGTTTTGTAATCTTCAATTAATTTCGTAACAAAAAAAAAGAAAAAAAGCACGATGGCGAATATCAACGAGCGAAATAAGACGAAGATCTATTAGAGGTTAGATGAGGATAGAACGAGGAGAATTAAAAAAACATGCGTAAGATAAAGGAGAGCGTAATTACAAAAAAAAAAGTTTGTAGACACAAAGTGCAAGCTTTCATTTTAAAAGAATAACAAATCGTCTTCAAAATCGATGAAAGCCTCAGACAAGCGTCCTCTTCTGTTAATCGACTATTCATTACACGGTTAGAGAATGAAATTTCTCAGAAACGTTAGAGGAAAGTTAGAAGTGGAGAAAGATGATAGACAGCGAGATAACAGAGGAGAGGAAGAAAAAATTAGGGAAGTCATGAATCGATCAAATAAATAATAAGAAAAGAAAAAAGGATTTGAAAAAAAGAACAAAAAAAGGGAGCTTACCGCCTTGGTGGTCTAACATCATCAGAGTATTTGCTCCAATATCCTCGCTCTACGATGAAAAATCGACGAGAAAATTTGTCGATATTCGAAACGAAAGATGATCATTTTCATTGAGACGCGCTCTTTACTGCGAAACTAATACAGAAAAAAGGCAAACCGCGTGTCTTGCCGAGAGTATGTATATATTTTTGATATACACATACGCATTTCAATTCTTTCAAGATCCGACCATGCACAGGGATTTTTAATATTAAAAAAAAAATTTTATAGATAAAATATTCTCGTTTAAACCTATTTTACTATTCTACTTTGTCGATAATTTATTTTCTACTCATTTGCTGAATTCTAAATATTCATGTATTATTTTCAGGTTTCATCGTTTTTTATTTTCAATAAAAATTGAAAGAGTTAACTAAGTGTCTACGTGTCTACGATTACTCTCCAGGCAAGACGCACGGTTGCAAAAAAATCAAACTACCATAATTAAAAAATAAATAAATATGTAGCAATAAATAATAATAGGGATTCAGTTGTAAAATAAATTCTCCAGAACTTCTACTCGGGAAATTTTGAGGAATATAGGATTGGAGAATTTTTGTGATTTTTTGAAAATTGGACAAATTCCGTGTGAGGCTAAAAGGAGTCATCAAAAACACCATTCGGTATCTATCTCGGTATTTTTATGTACAATGATTTTTAACATTCAAGATGATACTCCTGTATAAGAGAAATATCAAGAAATAATAATACCTTGGGTCGCTCAGGGTTCGCTCGCCTAAATAATTATTTAAAAACCGTATCAACGACGAAATTTTCGATCCCGTCTTTTTTTCATGAGATGAAAATTCTCAAAATGACAAAACGATGATGAAGTAGACGAGGAGGAGAAAAATAGAGAGAAGCCGAAGAAGAAAAACGAATGAAAAAAGAAAAAAGTGAAAATGTCGAAGGTTTTGATAAAGACTGCAAGGAAATATGAAAGTGAAAAGACACGAAGAAAAAAAAAAGTTGTTCGTTGATTGAGATTGAAAGAATTAATTTTTTTTCCTCTTCTGTGACAGGAAACTCAAGCACGAGGATAGAGACAGTGTGTGCAATTTGAAATTTTGAAACAAATCATTAAGGAGTGACGAGGAGTGCTACGGAAATATTTATATAGATATATAGAATATCGATTCGATTCATCAGTTGCAGTATTTATGACAGATATGCAGACACACATCAACTGCTAAACCAGATTCTTTTTTTTTTCTCGGCATTTAAAACATGGATCGTAAGCAGAGACACAGCTGTTCGAAACTACAAATTTTTGTGTGTGTTTTTTAAATTAATAAAGATTTCGAACTAAAAATATGTTCGTACCATTTTCTTTAATTTGGCAATTATACACTACTATTCAAATTATATTCGATTTGAAAATACGAGAAAATAATATAAAGTTAATTGAACACATCAAGTTTTTGATTTTTTTAAATACAAATCAATTCATAATTTCATTTTCATTAAAAATTGAAAGTGGATAGAACAGAATGAACTTTCAAACAAGAAAACATTAATTTTGAATTGAAACAAAAAAGTTAAAAATTATTTCAAAAATAAAAATAACAATAATAATGGAGCTGTGTATATGGAGTCTAGTGTGTACGAAAAATTCGTACGTCTGAAGCGAATTTCAAGCTTCTACGTAGCACGAATATAGGTACTTTTTCCAAAATAATTAAAAATGCTTTTACACTGAGAAAATGCGATATGCAGAGGAAAAAGTAATAAGGTGTGGAAAAAAGTACACACACTGAGATTGGAGGTTGAGGGTCAGAGGCTGGGCATGAGTTCGAGAGAGTTAAAAAATAGTCCAAACGACGAGAGAGGAAATCAGTATCAATCCAATGAGCTACGAAGTGTACGTAATAAATAACGAGGTATTTTGTCGTGATGTGATGTTTCATTTGGTGGTGGTAATGATGGTCGGTGGTGGTTGTGGTGGTGGTCGTGCCGGTTTTTGGTCTTGGTCTGTGACGGTGAAAAAGGGTTTCTAACAAAATTAAAAATTAAAAAAAAACGAATCGTCAATACTCAAAACGAAAAAAAAAATATCAACAAAAAATAATCAACGTCTTGGATGTTGAGAGCGAATATAACGAATTGTATCAACTGCGTCTTGTCTATTTTTCACCAATTTGCGATCATTGTTTAGAGTGTGGGAATTTCTCGACACCCTTCGATCAAATCGAACGATCAACGTTCAATTGATTTATCCTTCAAATGATTCAAATGATTTAAAAATTTTCCAAATCTCACACATTTATCAATTTTAGTTTCAAGGATGTTCATTTTTTACTGAAAAATCATACATTCGAAAGAAAATGCACTCGTGTACGCCTATGCATTTTTGCGATTAATTACACATTTCGTTCTCGCAAAAATTTGATATTTTTGATGTTGGAAAAATGTTCAGACGAAAAAAAAAAATTTCTCGGGGTTGCTGATTCGTGTTCTGTGGGATTGTAGACCGACGGATTGAAGATTGTTCATGATAGCAAGCGTGTCAGAGGTTGTACGAGGTTTCGAGTGTTCTATAGCCGGAGTGACGTGTCGCAATCTGGCGAACCTAGAAATCTTGAGTCGTCGAAACACCACAGCCCAGCAAGCGTTTACATATCGCGAAATTTCTTTCCAGAGCTCAAAGCTAGTTAAAAAAAACAATAAAACAAAGTACATCGATTAGCGCCAGACTAGTTTGTTATTCTCTTTGTACTCTTGGAACTGATAATTGGAGCTAGTTTCATTCGCATTTCGTTGGGGTTTTAGGACGGTGAAATCCAATGGTTCGTTGAAAAGTTTGTTTTTTTTACCTTATCTCGATAAAAAATTCCCTCAAAAATCCCATCAACCAACCTACCAATCCAAACCTTCGAGTCCAGACAAAAGGTAAGCGTGTGCTGCAAATTCTCTTTTTTTCACTCTTTTTTTTTCTTTTTTACATTCTCATAAATGTGGACAGAAGTCTATAGCGTCCGAAACTGATTTTCTTCTCTTTTCATGAAAACTCATATTTTTCAGACGTTCAGAGCCCATCCGCACTCGCTCTTTTAACGAAAAACAGAATGAGACCTCAGAAATGGCCATTAAAAAATAATATTTTTTAATCTCCGCCAAGAATTAAAAAATAATACTTTTTAATCGAAATTATTGTCAAAACTGTAAAAGCGATTTCGTCTGCAATTCGGAGCAGAGAGATAATGACCGAGAATATCGATTATTCGTGATCACGATCAATTAAATCGGTCATCAGTTAAATATATATCGAGTGAACGTAAAACTTTAACTTCCGGCTCTGCGAAGTCTCAAATGAGCAAAAAATATGATGGGAGGATCGTGAGTGTGCATCGGGCAATATATATAATAAAAAAAGGGGAATATCGAAGAAAAAAAAAGGAACGAGAACATAAATCGGTCAAGTTTTTCTTTAGTATAGTAGTAGAGGGATTAAACTCACCTCCCTGGTCGTCGAGAGCGACCAGAGTGCGGATGCCAGCCTCCTTGCTCTATGTGCGACAGATGCGGAGGCAGCAAAACACACACAACCACCACGGAGTGTTAAAGAGTCGGCAGGTATATTCGTATATAGTATATAGTATATAGTATATAGTTTTCAGTTTTTGGTTAGTATATATGGTATATAAGTATAAGTATTGGTCATGGTTTTCCTTTTAATCTCTATCCTTTTTGAATAGAATAAATATTTTTACACATTTTCAGGAACCAATTGCAAATTAATTCCATGGCATAAACCGCTTTTGTTTATTTTTTAAATAAATTTTTTTTTCACGATTTCATGCTTTCGATTAATAAATTACAAATTTTTTTAATCCTCATTTGATATTCGATTATTTGAATTATGAATTAATTTCGTGATTAAAAATATTACTGGTTGCTGTTTATAAATTTGCACGATTCGAACTTGAAGATAAACGCGTAGGAACTTTTTTTAATGTGATTTTATCATGAATTTATTAGAGTTGAATCCATGGTATATGAGCTTTTTTTATATTTTTGGCTATTTATTTTTATTCTGTACGATTCTAGCTTCAAAATAATAGTGACAGTTCCATCGTGCTCTTTATTGTTATGCATAAGTTAAGAAAAATTGCCTTCTCTCGAACGATCCTCTCGTGCCTCGAGAGTTCGTGACTCGAGGAAGATTTCACCTCCCCTTCGAGCGCTATCGTGATGTACACGAGCGAATTATCTACAGAAATAAATCTAAAATCGAACGAGCTTACTGCGAGCGTTTCCACAGAGAATAAAATGTATTCTGATTTATTGCCCGCTCGCAGATTTCGATAAATTTCGCAAAAACCCGATTTTCGAATATATAAAGACCTATCGAATGAAAAAGAATCTCTGAAAAGTATCAATATTTTAAAAAATATAGATTTTAGATTAAGGTAGTTTGATGATGAGCTTTTTATGAATTTTTAGTGCAAATATCAATTTTTTTTCTATTTTCATATCGTTTTTTAAAAATATTAATTTTTCTTCAATAATCCACGTATTAGTTCGAGAAAATTTGACAATAAGTTTTTGACTTTCAAATCTTCGACAACAGTAAGGAATTTTTAAATGTCCAATAAAATTTAAATTTATTTCATAGAATTTCATACATATAATTTCTATAATACTGAACGAAAAACTATTTCTAAATTTTTAAAAATGATTTATCACCAATATCATTTTGCAAATGCCTCAACATTAAACGTAGCATACTGATGTTCATCAAACTACCTCGAACCTTTAATTAAGATCTTCAATTCCAAAATCTTGAAACAAAACTATTATAAAAATAAGAGTAAATAAAGTTTTAGTGTATGCAGATTCGACGATAAAGACGCAATTTTCTAAATTTATTTTCCGTTATACTAAACAGTCAGCTACTTCTAGACTCAAAAAAATAAATATTCATCAATTTATTCATCATTACGAAAAATTTTGTACATCAATTTCAGAATACCGGTATTCATCGAACTACCTTAAATATTAAAAAAAACAATAGTAATGGAGAGAGTCACGTCGAATGGTGCAGATTTTTTTCTTCTTTTCTCCCACTTTTAATTTTCCAGTTATGCTCAAGAAAGTAATTGGGTATCAATATATAACCCGTCCCTTCGGTATTGAGATTTTTGTCAGTGTCCATACAGTGTCGTTTTTTCAACTATGGTTACTAAAATATGTTCATTGATCGGCACTGCATGCTGCCAACGTTGAGCTACGTTATCTCGTTGCGTATTTAGTTATTTTGTGCATCGCTGCTGCCGTTTTATTATCTCGCGGAAATTTATGTGATACGAGAAAAAAAAGAAATATACAAATGTGTCGTAGAGCCACGATGATTTTTTGTCATAAATAGAGATGAGCAGCAAGAGTAGAGAAAAACGTCGAAAAAATATTTTTTTTGCCATATTGTGTTAGAAATGTCAAATTTTAGAAAAACACTCGAGTTATGCTCGCCCTATTGCTCGTTTAAACAAAAACTTTTTTTTCCATATCATTTTCATACTTGTTTGACTCGAACAAGATACCGATTTGTGCATCAAATTCTGAATATTTTTAATAACTGAGTAATTTCATATAAATTTTTGCAAATATTTTTGAAAAATTCTGATAGACGATTTAATTACGAATTAAAGGAAATCTCATTTTATATTGAGTTATGATCGAAATAATAAATCGCGGTGATGCGAATTTCATATTCAACTTTTCGAATCTTTTTCTTCATTAAATGTATTTTTTAACCGCACGATGCACCATTAAACGAGCCAACGAGACTGCTAACACCAACAGCAGCTGCAACAGTCATTAATCACAAACAACAACAACAACAACAACACAACAATAGCAGCAACAACAACACCAAGGCGTAGATAGCGATGGCAGTTTTTTTGCTTTTTTCTCTCATATTATTTAATTTCAGATTTTTATTTCACCACAGAAGAGTTGGTATTTACCACTTCCTTTTCGGAAATCAATCAAAATGTTAATTACACGCTGCAGAATTAAAAAAATCTTTTTCGTGGCTCTAGTTCTCACAAGAAATTATCAATGGTCGAACGAAATTACGTACTTTGTACAAAAAACTACAAACAAAAACCAAAATGCTCAATTATCGATTGAATTCAATAAAAAAAATATTTTCTAACTAATGGCAATAAATTTCAATTAAATAATCTGATACAATTTTTTTTTATTTATTCGTCTCGTTCTGTGGATCTCCAGTTTTTGTCCTTCCTCCATTTATTTATCGTATTAAATTTATGGTTTGAATTAACAATTCTACATCAAAGTAGCTACGTTTTAATGACATTTTCCAGATTTTTTTTTAAGCTGTCGAAGAGAGAATCGTTGCGAAGAACACTCACGTTTTTCATAGACAAAAGAATCTAAAAGAAGACGTAGAAGAAGTAGAAGAAAAAACGAACAGTAGCCAGATAGAATTGAACCAGAGAGACAGTGGGAATTCACAATGGGCGAACGATAAGAGAAATAGTGAACAAATAAAGAATGATAATCGAAAAATAACTCGAGATGAGAACGTTCAGATTTTGTGCCATGGACTCATACTTCTAGGCATACGCGGTCTTTGACAGACAGTTATGAAAATTCATGAGTACAGACCGCAGGAAAAGAGAAAACAAAAATTATCTTGAGAATGGAAAAAAAAAATTAATTCGATGGAAAAAAAACGGAAACCATCGAAACGTACATTTAACTATGTATATTCTCATTTGTGCAGTGCATCGGATGATTTGAGCGTATTTTTTATAAATTGTTTTATAATATAGCGAGCTATATTATAGCACGCGATATATAAAATACGCGTCAAAAAATGGTGATGATGAAAAAAAAGCTACGATAGATCGCAGAAGATCAATAAATCAAAGCTAAATGAAATGGAGCGATTCGGTAATGTGACGTAACGCGAGATAACGTCGTCGCTCAACAATGTTTTTTTTTTTTTCAATTTTTTTTTCCAATCCCGAAAAATTTGCCCATAGAATTGCACACTTTTTTCTCAATCGCCTGATCAATCGGGCTCTCAGTCTCATGTAGTCGAATTCAATGGAAAAATAAGATAATGAAAGCCTTCTCGAAATGCGCGGAAAAAAAGGTACGCGATGAAATTTCTATGGTCCCTGAACCTCGTCAAAATGTACGGAATACATTTCGTTTTCTTTTTTTTTCTCTCATGGGATTCATCGGTTTCGCAAGGGAAATTGATTCGTTTCTCAGTTCGACAAAACGAAAATGAATCTTTGTCTCGAGACCTGTAGAAGAATGGGACTGATCGTTAATTTTTTTTTATCTCTTCCTTTGTTTCTCGTTCTGCTTTTCGGACGGATCGATCGGGATCAAAACAGACGGGGGTTTACAGATCAGGTTTTCAAAGATAATTCGTGAGAACTTTATGGAGGATTCGGTATATTTTTGGAAATTGGGTTAACTTACCTCCTCACAGAGCGCCAGCATCCTCCTTGTGCTCTCCAACGACTGAAAATGAAAAAAGAAATCAACTTCAAACTTGCACCTTGATACGAGAATTTCGGAATTGCAAAGCGCGGGCCCTTGGTCGGGTAGGATTCTAAAATTTTTTAAGTCGAGGCGGTTTTTTTATTGCTACTCGACTTTTTTCTTTTCTCGCTAAAGAGCCGGTAATAATAATAATAATTATTATTAATATTCATAATGACATTAGTCCTAAAGTCCTAAAAATGATGAAAAATACAAATTTTTGTAATTTTTATTACATAGTCGTTCATCAACGACAAAAAGTTGCCTGAAATCAGCAAATTTTTTCACGACCTATTTTTTGGCTACCTGTGGAATTCAAGATAAGGTTTTGAGGAGTGTTTTAGTAGTAAAAATTAAGATAAGAGTTTGATAGGATTTTAACAGAATATTCTCCTACGAGATATCTAGGAATGTTTTTATTTTCAAAATGTTTGTATCTTATTTATGTAATGAGTTATTGAAAAAGAAAGATTAATTTTTTACATATAAAGCCAATAACAGAATAGACGAAGGCATTTTGTTATTCGTTTACTCATGGACAATGTGGATGGAAATTTGGAAAATATTAGTCTTCAATTATTTTGCATTTACGTTTTAGAGCATCTTAGATCATAAAAGTTTTATCTTTTGTCAATTTCTTGAGCGTTTCACATACATTGAATTTGGAATGAAAACCCCTTGAGGATGAACTGGAGGTACAATCCCCGTCAAAAGTGACTTTTCTGTATTGAATTGTTAAAATTTAATTTTTGTTTCTCTGGTAAAAAATTGAAATTTTTTATTGTAATGTTTAGAATGATACTCAATAGGTTTCTAATATTTCATCAACAATTTTCACATTGTTTATTATTTAAACAATCAAAAAACAAAAATTTTAGATAAAATTGTTTAAACTCGGTTATTAACATTTTTTTATGTGCACGGATAGTAGAAAAAAATTATCAACAAAAACTCAATCAATTTTTATGTACTGTTAGGAAAATTCGTTTTGTTGTCATAAGTGGATAATTACTTAAAAACTGTTTAGTACAAGATAATGAAGTTGGCAGAAAAATTCGTCAATATATTTAAACATCCTGAGAAAAAATGTACAAGTAACTACTATCGATTTTTCGACATTTATAATTTATTACAATTTCGTTTTTGATGAATCTGCATAAGAATACGTGTAATATTCAATTTATTATAACTTTTAAACGATTTAGTGAATTAAGTTGAAATTCGCATTAGAATTCTATTGCTAGTAACTGGTAAAATTTTCAGATTTTTATCACCGTTTCCAGTTATCTCCAGTACATCCTTAAGACATAAATACGTCTATGCAACTTTTTGCGATTTTGCGTCCTACAATTTGTTTTTATGCTATTTACTTTGACTAGCAAAAAATTTGAAGAACATCCTATAATTACATAAGTCAGTTTGCTTAATTGGAGTAATGAAAAATATTTTTTACCTCATCTGTAGTTTGACCGGCTTTGAGCTGGAGTTCTTGCAGCTCCGTTCGAGGCGGGCCCCCAGCCTCGGGGCCTGCAGCCGCGGTGTCCGACGTTGGGGCTGGCATCTTCTCCTATTTCGAAAAAAAGTCGGAAATTCCTCCTCCTCGAGACTCTCGGAAATAAAATCTTCAGTCACGCCTGCAGTGCCCTTCGATCGTTTCCAGTTGGCGTCTTCAAAAATGCGAACTTAAATGTTGATAATACCGAGGAGTGGGGAAACCAGAGCTTCCCAATGTCTGCCGATGTTCGTCTCTCCTCTACTACTCCTCTTCGATTTATTAGCCCGTTGTTGGAGGACCTGCAAATTCGTGAAGGCAAACTTTCACTCTCATAGATTCGAAATATCGCTCGTATCGTTCTTTTGTCTCAATTTTTTACAAGAAAATCGTTTCGGAATTCGCGAAGCGAGTCGGAATTGTGAGGTTATGTACGCGCAGAAACGGAGCTCTCGGCTGCTCCGCTTGAAAAGATCGCAAACTCTGGGTCACGTCTATCACGTACACCGTGCAACAGTCCGCGGATTGGACTCGCTTTACCGTTCTGACATCTAAATCCCGATATGTCGAAAAGATCAGAAAAAAAGTATCAAAAATAAACGGCCTTTAAAAAGAGGAAGATTAATAAAAAAGATAGTCCCTCGATATCGGAAAACTAAAATGTACGTACGATTGCACAAGAGCATGCAACAGTGAGCCTTCGAACAATGGAACAAATTTTGGATCGATCTGCGCGGAAGCTCTTATGCGGAACGTGACTTTCGTCTGTGCGATTGAAAATGTTGACTCGGTACAGCAAAAGGGAGTCTCCGAATAAAGATTCAGGTATCGAAAGTAAAAGCTCGAGAAAATGGCGGTAGTTTGTATCTCGTATTACGATCTAAGTTCACTCGAGTGTGCGAGAGACAAGAAGTAACATGCGAGAAGCGTGCATAATTGTACTTAAAAGTGGATCTGGACACGCGAATAATGGAAAGTAAGGGAGAAAGGTGGGGTTGCTCTCTCTCCCTATGACATTGTGACTGGTTAGTGTGTCAGTTAACCGCGCAAGTGTGGCGTCGCTACAGATCGACCGTCGCGCATCCGTGTGACGCCTATTCTCTTTTTTCCTCCCCCATATGAACGGTTACGGGCGCATACACGCTTACGCACGCACACATTTCGATTTACCGCTGCCCTGACCCCGGAAGAAACATTTACGACAAAATCGATAGCCAAGAATCGCGCGCACTTGTCCACGTGCTTTATGACTCATCCCGCTTTCACCCTTTCGAGCGAGCATACATTTTCTCTATTTTTTTCAAAACGGTACCGAAAAGGAGTTAGATGAATATCATTAATTCAACGGCATTTTACATGAAGACGAAATACTTCTATTTTATTTGCAATTTTTACTTTTCCGGAAAAAGAAAAAAAATGGCAAATCTCTCTCGCGATCCTATTGAAAAAATATTTTTCAATTCCAACGTTCGACTAAAAATCCATAGGACGATGAAGACTGACAAGTATCCAGGATTACTAAAAATAGGACAACTAATTAATAATACAAGAGCGTTCAACAGCGATTCCAAATATTGTCCTAGGAACCGAATTCGACAGGCAGCGCCGAATACGACGAATTTTCGAAACACCTGAGGGAAACGTCAATCTGACTTTATGAGCGATTTTCGTGTTTGTACTTTCTCGCGAAAAGACGGAAAAGAATACAAGCCCGCGAGGTATTGCTTCAGCGATTAAGAAATGAGAAGAAAATAGGAAATAATTCGAATACGATCAACTGTCACATTTTTTTTCATGTCCGCGCCCTCTGTGCGCGAACCGAGATCTGTCATTCATGAGCGTTTCCTAACAAGGCGAACTCAAGTCGAAAATGGCATGCTTTCTTCACAATATTTCGCGCACTCTCGACTCTCACGATTCAAAGAAAAATCTCTATGCAAAAATATTCTCGCGTTTTCGAAAATGGAATTGTCGTTCGACATACAACACGCAGGGCTAATTTTTGCGCGAAAATGATTCTTACGGTTCTTCTGGTTGGGCAGCTTGTCTCTTGAATGGAACGAACCGAGTCTAGTGACAACTACACGGAGACTGCCCTTTTCCGCGACTGACCGAATATAAAATCAATATAAGCGAGCACACAGGCTGCTGCGTCGGTGCGTCGCGCCGGATCGCCACCCACCCCGACGTTGCAGATGAGCGAGGGAAATTCCGCTCGCTCGGATCTCGGAGGTTTTCATGCAATTTTTTAAAAAATAAAATAGAATCAAATTCAGTCTCGCATTATTCCGACCGAGGGAGAGTAAAAATTGTCACTTGGCGCTTGTCGCAGACACACTTTTTATCGGAATATCTATTTTTTATTTCCTGTCAGCGAGACATGCTAGATAAATATGGACAATTGTTAGCAGCACTTATCGAGTAGCATGCAACGGTACACCCAATGTTACCATGGCTCGGTTATCTTTGGTCGATATAACCTCACTTCCCACGAAAAAGGAAAAAAAAATAAAGCTCCGTGATATACATATGCGTTAAAAATGCTTGCGATGGAGATTCGAAAAATCAACACGAATATGCAATATTTTGAATGGGTATACAGTACGCGGAACTCAAAATAGCTGTATACACTGATGGTTTGTTGAAATTCGATGATTATTAACCTAAACATGAATAGACTTACCGGAGTGACAGAACAATCGACGTAGAGTGAATTTGACTCGATGCAAGTAGAATGCAGAGACGCGAGGCCAAATATAGCGTATGAATCAGTAATGAATAAACACCGAAGAAAACCGATGATGAGATCCCATCGACAGACACACCTATATCTCTCTCAGTTTGACGGCAACATAACGTGCGAGAAGCGCGTGTGACCGTAAATTGGAACCATCTGCTTTACTGGCAGACTGCCCGGGCGATAGCGCCGCACTTGAGAGCCGAGTTGGGGTTGGGGACGAAAGGATTGGTCCATCAGCGGAGTCAACTCAACGATTGGCTCTTTCAATTTCTTCTAGATGTCAACATTCCGCTGGAAACGTCAAACGCGCCGATAGAGTCGCACTCGAGAGAAAAGAAATCTACTTTACCATCAACGGGTAAAAAATATTTCTCCGCGGTTTCAACCGTACCGACGGTCGATAATATTTTATTTGAAATGTATACACACAGGTGTATCAGTAATTCATATTCACGTATAATCAGGATCATTGCACATCTCTTAAAAAATTGCGATTTTTTCAACCCAGAATTTAAATAAATCAAAAATAACGATATTGAAATTTTCCGTTAGAAAAAACGTGCTTGCAAGCTTTTCTACAAAGTATATGCTTAGAATGTGAATCGTTCCTATTGCGAGATACGTTTGAAGAATTTTTATTATTTTCCGTTGGTTAACGGAGTATAGCAGAGGGACGAAACATTCGACTGTGCGATGACATTCAATGTAATGCGAGCGATAGGGCCACCTCCTTCGAATTGTCCCCTATTCCATGGTGCCCTCTTTTCATCGAACATGTGTCATTGAAACACTCGAGCGTTTTGCTCGGCCCCTCTTCTCCTCGACCACCAGGCCTTGAACAAAACTGGGAAACCTCTTTGTTCTCCAACGTTGTCTTCGAAATTCAAAATAATAACGATGATGATAATAATAATAATCTCACGTCAACTATTTCGTCAGTTTTTTAGGTTATTTGTTTATTGATCCTCAGTCTTTTCATTGACGTCACCATACTTACGGTCGTATTACCGAATTTCTTTTTTTTTCTTCGAAAATATAGTACACGATCGGTTTTGAGAAAAAAAAAGTACATCAGCAGTATCAGAAAGTTGAAAAAAAAAATGCGACGATATAATCATTTTCAACGTTAGACGTAATATTAAACCGAGATAACGTCTCTTCTCGTACTTCGTACTAAAAAAAAGGATTTCGTACCAAGGGTTCGATTCTTTTGATACAAGTTTGTCAATAAACAGGTAAGAACTCGATAACAGATATTTTCATCGGGGTCATCGTTAACATGAAATATAAATATATTTTGGTGATATTGTACAGTCAGTGAATGTTTTTTTTTATGTATATATACAACAGCTATGTACATGTGAGAGACTTGATTTTCTTTCTTCCTTTCCTTCATTCAGTTTCGTATCCACGATTATTTAATTTGAATCGATCCTCATGCAATCGTCATCGACCTCGTAATAAATGAGAGATACAAGTCCCATTTCTCTCGGACGAATCAAGCACGCAGCACACATGCATCTTATACACACACGCATACAAACGCATATATTTTTCATATTTCTATTATATGTAGGTGGGTAAGTCAGCGAGGGATAAATTTTTTCGTCGCGGATACAGTAACACGAGGAAAAAAAAGAAGTGTGAAGTTATACTGGCTTTCGCAAAATAAAGAATTAGTCGACAGCGCCCTCTATCGTCTATGGCTTCAACTCAATCTCGTCGCGACTAACGTCTCTGTCTCTCGGTCTCTCTCCTCTCCAGCTCTCTCGGCCTCGATCATTCTTTTTTCATTCTCGTCGTCTTTTCGCTTTTTAGCCTTATTCGATATTACGCTAAAGGATTGAATCCGCGGCTAAATCCGCTTCATGACTCGACAATTTAACACTCTACTTAAAGACTATAATAGTCGGAGAATAAGCGTAGAAATGTATCACACTAGAGACTTGTACGTTAATATTTAAATGCGCAGGTAATAGGTGATTTTTTTTCGATTTTTTCCCTTTTGCTTCCTATTTCCCCCGTTCGCCCCTTCGCGTCGCTTCGTCGCGCTTCTTCTTCCTTTTTTTTTATTCGCTCGCTTACTCCCCATGATTACTGTATAGGCGGTGGTAGTACAGCGTAAGGCTCTCTCGACGACTCGATACAAGTATCTCGTTTTTCCCACTCGCATCATCTTTTTCTTTTCTCCATCGTGCTTTTCTCATTTTTGCTCAGCTTGATGCTACACGGTGACTAACGCTAAGCTCTCGTTAACCAATAGACTTGACTTATTTATCAAATTAGGTTACGTTACGACACACTCCCTCTCAGGCTTTGAAAGTAAGCTTCTTTTTTTTCACCCATCTCCAAATGCTCCGAACCCAAGGGCTTCGAGAACAAGCCTCTTTTTTTCCTTTTATTTTCTTCGCTCGCTCGTACGCGGACTCTCAATTCGCTCACACACACTCACACACGCAGTCCTCAGTCAATTCTTTTAATTGTTTCGGTGATGCCGGAGTGGCGCTCACGTGACCGCCCCGAAACACCGTCAGTTCTTTTCTTACATCCTCCTCGTCGTTTCGCTCATTTTCTTAGGGTTCGTCTCGAAATTCCCCGTGACCTCGTTTCGGCAAAGGAATGTTGAAAATTAATGAAAACGATTATCAAACTCACTGGGAACAACGAAGTTCGCTTTCATTTTTAAAAAAATAAAAATACCTGATACTTTTGTTCTTCGTTTTTGACACTAAATAAAAAACCACGTGGAAAATCGAATACGAATTGAAAAAAAACGTGAGCGACTCGTATCTTTCAGATGCTACGTTAAAAATACGTTATGCAGCGAGATATTTTTGAATTTTCGTACATAACCTACTAGAGAAGAAAATATTTTACTCCGTGGCGTCATTTTTTGTTGAAAATGGCGGTCACACGATTTTTCACTCGTATATATCCCTTTCGCGTGGTTTTTTTCGAGAGCTTCGAGGGAGGAGAGAGAGCTTTTATTTCGTTCCTTCGAACAACCTTGTATCGCGACAAGTTATATCCCCGCTGGTATCGGGTTTTAAGAATTGTTTTGTGGTTAGGTTATTCACGCATTGGCATACGGGTGAATATAAGAACGCTGCGTAAACTCTCCGCCCTCTCGTCTCCCTCTCGCGGTCAATACGGACTGCTCACCTTTCCGAATCATAATTCTCCCTTTTGTAAGGCCTTTTATAATACTTTGACACGCTGTCTTGTCGCCGTAATTGTCGGCCGTTACGTCGCGGAATAATATTCGATCGATGCTGCCACAACACGCGAAGGGCTCGCGCTTTCTCTGTCTCTCTCTCTCCCACGCTTTCTGTATATATCGCAACACACATATGCACGCTCGAATTACTCTTGATATACGAGGTTATATTCGGGTGTGGCCCTCCGCGAGTCGCGGAGCATTAACGAGACGAATCGTGATTCCTTTCGCGAACGGTAACGCGGACAAAAGCTTTTTTTTCCCCCCGCGATGACCGATGCTCCGATAAAAATCATCGCGAAACAAAGAATTTAAAAAAATAAATGTTTGCTCTTTGTGTCCCGAAACAAAGGAGAAAATATTCGTGCCCACGAGCAAGCTCATTATCTGTAAAAATTTATCGCGTTCTCTCGTCTCTTTTTGAAAATTTTACCGTAAGTCAGTCGGTGACGCTTTCGCACGCTCTCCACCCAAAATATTAATTCCAAATTTATAATAATAATAATAATAATAATCGTAATCATAATAATAATAAGAATGATAATAATACGTTCTATTCGCGTTAAATGCGTCCTCTAGCACAAACTATACAATTTTTATCATTACACGATCCGTGTATTCAACGTTGTAATGATTTTCTTCGCCCTCCCGTTATTTTTTTCGTGTTTTTTTTTCTCTCATTCGTTTTGTTTTTATAAATGGTGGTTATTGTCGCGCGTCAGTACAAGCGTTCGAGCTAAGATCCTCAGCGTGGCACAACCAGCGGAAGACAAAAGTTGCATAGATTTGTTATTTTTTTTTCTTCGATATCCAGTTATAGAGAATTTCATGCAATTTAGCGAATTATATTTTTTTTGTTTTTCCTCGATCCGCTCCCGTCGTGTAACGAGACGATCGGATCCTTGTGTGTACGTGACAATGAATGTTCGTAGTAGTAACTGCGGTCGTAATTAGTAGTAGTAAATAGTACGCGTAATTGATAGATGCATATTAGATTAGTTCCGTGATTAGCATAATAGTAGGCATGGTAGTAGTGACACGCTGGGTCCTTAAATCTACATTACCGACGGAGCTATACACGCATATGTATATATGTATATGTATATATATATATATAATATATATCTCTTTCGACGCGTATTCTCGCTTGCTCATTTTTTCTTCGCACTCTCACTCGTCCTGATCGCTCTCCCCCTCGATCTAAGGCTTCTGGCTGGAGCAGCTGGCTGTTATATATAGTTAGATTTATAGAGATATATTATTTATATTTTTTTTATGTGAATATATATATATAATATAGTTGACTAAATATATTATATATATATATATTTGCCTTGAGTATTGAAATAGAGCGCGGTATACGTAGTACAATTATTCATCTATCATAATACGTACGCACAATATGCATATGTAATTAGAGCTGACGTTACATATGAATACGCGACATAGTATATAGTTCGAAGCTAAGATTCAACGATTCTTCTATTCTCGTTTTTGCTTTTTTTTTTCCTCGTAATGTCTTCTTATACCGCGTCTATGCTCAAACACGATATTTCGCTAAGGTACGATGGTATATAGTTCTCCTCTACTGTACATGATTTTTTTTTCCTTTCATTTTAAATTGATTCTTGATCTCGACGTGTGTGTGTGTGTGAGTGAGTGTATATATATATATAATATATATATAGATTTATTTATATGTGGTTAAGCAAGATCTTTTTTTTCTTAAACTTTTCAAGTCTTTCAGTCAGCTGTTGAGAACAACTTTCCTATATATTTCTTTCGTTTATTTTTTTTCTCTTCTACTTTCTTCGTATATACAGATACAAGCTAATCATCGTATGTAGGAATGTCGTTTGGTGTTGTGTGTTCTTCTTTCATACATTTTTTTTTTCAAACGTAATTGTATGAGGCAGTTTGAGAGTAAAACGCTTTTTTCTCTCTTCCTTTCTTCTTCTTCTCTTTTTGTTTTGTTTGTTTAAGGCCGAGGTAGGGAGGTAGGATCGCGATATCGTCGTCATGTCTTGGCTCATTGTATAACTATGCTAATGGCGCAATCGCAAAGAAAAGTTTGCAGTCCTCTTTCAAATTCTTTTTCACTCGATCTCGTTCTGTTCGAATTTCATTTTTTTTTCTTCCTCTTCTTTTTTTTGCGGCGAATCTCCCGACTGCAATCTTTTGATCTTGAACGCGCTGATAATACTACGCGCATTTTCGTTTTTTACATCTCTTTTGTTCAATTTATTCGTTTAATAGGAACTAGACTCGCGGAATCGAGATTAACGAATCTTTAGCGATAACGAAATGATTTCGTAAGTACGGAGATTCGTGGAAAAGAAAAAAAACTCTGTTTTAGTCTCGCTAACGTTGCACGACGGAACGAGAAAAAAAAAATTCAGTCCGGGGAACCGATGAAAAATACGTCTGAAAAAATGAGAAGCATTTTCGCAGCTGTTTATCTCCCACCCGTGAGAAATATAGCGGCCCGTGACACATCGCCTCGGTTGCAGAGGCGTGTACGCGGCACACGCACACGCCATCGAGGGGACTCGTTAAAGATTCAGCTCTTATCGACTCGTCTGTTGAATGAATTCGGTGGGAATGACGTAAAGCAAGTTCAATAAGCTGAGCCGCAAGTCGAAGAAGGAAATCGACGTGGATAGGATAAAGGGAGAGGAGCAAAGAGGGGGAGGAATGAGGAGGCGCGAGCAGCGCGAGTGTCCGACTTTAATGCTCGAAACGAGGTCAACAGAGCAGCCATAAGAGAAGCTTAAATATAATAGTTGGCCCAACAGTCGCCGGAGAAGGAGAAAAAATGAACGACGTACAAGTTATTTTCATACTTCTCGTTCCCGGAAATCATTTTTCTGGTTAAAAAACCAACGGAGGAATCTAAGAAAAGAACGGTTCGAGTCCGGCAGGACGAAACGGTATCGCAATTATTATAAAGTGCCGATGAGCCAAGATCGCGGTTCGCGAGTATCGAACGAAAAACGAGAGAACGACGTGGATGTCGATATCGTTGAAATTCGCATCGTTGGTACCAAAAAAAAAAAAATTTTTCGACCCAATTTCACATCTGATTTGATATTTCGGAACAAATCCATTTTCTTCAGCATCGACGATTTCCGAATAAGGATTTTGGAATAAAATGTTCATCTTTACTCTGGAATTTTTTTGCGTTCCAACGGTGCGAACCTCAACGTGGCGGTTTTATCGGTATGCGGATATCGACGAGACGACGTCGCTCTTCGGGACCTAGCTCTGTGGCAGAAGGGCGTGATAGGCGGGCGCAGCCTCGTAGAATCCCGCAGCGGCCTGCAGGGCCTGGAGTGACGCGGCGTGATGCCTGTGCATCGCCGTCGCGTAGACGCTGGAGACCTCCGTGGGGTTCGGTATCCCAGCCGATGCTCCGGATACTCCGGAGGATGTTGGCTGGGCGAGATGTGAGCTCGAGCGCAGCGACGACGCCGCGGTGCTCGCCCGTCGATACGGATGATGGGAGACGAGACCGCCGCTCGTGTGATGGTGCATCGCGTGCCGGCTCAGCGACGAGGACGCCCCCGTCAGCGAGGAGTTTCTCGACGAGCTCGCCTCGTACACCTGTTGATAATTCTGCACGACGCGCAGCGGTGTCGCTATGTTCGTTATTCTCGACGAGCCGGAGGAAGAGCTCAGCCGATGACGAGCATCGAGTTGCCTCTGACTCGTGCGATTCTGCTCGGTGTGATGATGATGATGGTGGTGGTGATGATGATGATGATGCGCACGCTGCATCGCCCTGAAGTAGTGCTGATAAATGCCTGATATGACGGCCTTCTCGTCGGCCGTAATGAGCGTATTGGCGGTATTGGAATTCGGCTTCACCGTGCTCGTTACGGTCGGCTGGCCGATCTGGGATCCCGTCGTCGTCGAGTGGGAGCTCGACGTTATCAGGCTCGTCGTCGGCGTCGAGTCCAGGTTCGCGGAGCTCGAGTTTATCTCCATGCCGTTGAGTGTGATGCCGGTGCCGTTCGTCGAACTCCTCGTATCGTTTCCGAGGATCTGATTCGACGTTTTCGCGGTGATCGAGGCGGAGAGCGCGGCCGAGCCGATCGAGCATATGGAAATGGCGGCCGGAGCTGGCGGAAGCGCGGCCTGCGGCGCGACGGCCGCGATCGTCGCGCAATTCATCATCGTCGAGTCGGTAGACCTGAGACTCGACGGCGCGATGGGATTCGTCGCGAGCGCGACGACGGATGCGTTCGCGTTTATTCTCGATCTCGTGCTCTTTCTCGTCGTCGAGGTACCCGACGTCGAGCCGACGGCGTTGCTCGTCGGAAGGTTCGACGTGCTCGATTGGCTCCGGCTGGTCAGGGCGCTCGCCGATGAACCGACCGAGTTCGAGGAAATGACGGACGATGATCCGGTCGCCGCCCCCGTCGACGGCAAATTATTGACGAACAAGCTCCGTCTCTCACGCTCCGCTCGTCTGTAATAGCACGGATGAATCATCAGCAGAGGCTCACCGCCGCCCGGCGGAGGCTTCGCCTGGCTCGGTAATTCATACTCGACGCTACAGTCGACGTGTAACGGCTGAGCGTAGTCCTTGAAGCTCGCGACGATGTCCTTGTAATCCTTGTACGGCGTCGGAGTCGACATGGGCCCGATTGTGCTCGTCGGCAGCTGGGCACCGCCGCTCGCGCTCGACGGGGATCCTAGAATAGTCTGCACCATACCTGGAACGATGGAACCTGTGCCGGGTTCCTCCTTGACGATGGAACTCGTCGGAACCGTCGACAGGGAGCTTCGATGATGATGAAGATTGTGATGTAGCGACTGTTGCTGCTGCTGCTGTTGTTGCTGCTGCTGCTGCTGTTGCTGCTCGATGTTCCGTTGCTGTTGCTGCTGTTGCAACATGACCTGATGTCGTGTTCGCGGCGGATGTTGCTGATGATGATGAGCGCTCGACGACGAAACGATCTCCTTCTCGTAACATATGCTGGCGGCCATTTTGCTCTCTGGATAAATTTTAACCAGGATAGCGACGACGCTGGCCAGCAACGATAGGATCAGCGGTAAAACGCGACTCCGGTGATCGCTATCGTAATGATTATTGTTTCTGTGCGCTGCGTCACGCGGTATGCAGTCCCGACGCGTTACGCTGGACACGCAATAGCACGAGGCTATCCCGAGCCAGGTTATGAAAATAACGAGGTGATATATGATAAGCGGGAAGACGACGACGCCCTTAGACGCTAAGTAACGTCGGTTCGACGCTAGGCTATCATCGTTGCGTTTGTTGGAAGAGCACGGCTGCTCTTGCGGCGTTTTAAGCAGCAATAGCAGCACAACCGACACAAGGGACTCCGTGGTCGAGAGCCTTCGTGTTCACTTTTTTTCGTAATTTCCGACCTTCCTCGTCTCGTTATTCCTTTATTTATCCTCGGCACCGTCGTTCGTCAACGTTTCTTTCTCCCTTCTCGCGAAATCTCGTATTCCTCTCCGACTTTATCCAATATTTAAAGAGAGAAGGATGGAAGAGAATTCTTTCGTTATCGCCGATCGAACGCCTCTCTCCCGGAGAGCACGATCTTACGTAGCGATCTTTGCCTCTCTCCGGTGTGATCCAACGAAATCGATTAAGCTCGGCAGCCCTGCGGGCTTCGACGAAGGGCTCTTCTTCTTCTTCTTCTCCTCTCTCTCTCTCCCTCGTTCTCTCCTCTCGCTCTACGTGCCCCGGAACAAAGAATAATTCTCGGGAGGCTCGATTCCAAGTTAGGCTAAATTTCCGCTAGCTTTCAGCACACACATACACGCAATGGACGAGCAGTCAGAACGGTGAATACACAAAAAGCTTCGTTCGGCTTCTTTTCAGTCTTCGGGATCTCTCTTATTCTTCTTCGTATTCCTCCTTTTATTATTCTTTATTCTATTGAATTTTTTTTTTCGAGTCTTTCTTTTTAACGTATTATCTTCGATAATCCTTCCTCTCGGGAGCGTCGAATGAATTTAATAATTGATTGATTTTGCGTTTCTTTTCGTTTTATTTTTGTTTATTATTGTTGTTGCTGTCGTAATTATTCTTGTCGTCGTCGTCGTCGTCGTCGCCGCCGCCGTCGTTACAGTAATCTTTCTCGAATCTCGGACAGAGCGACCGACCGTTTGCTCGCCTCTTATTTCCTCCTTCTCCTCTTCGTTCCTTCACGTCTTCCCGTCTCTCTCCCCTGGCTGTCCACCGTGACTGACGTCCGTGCGAAATTTCGATGACGGGGTCACGATCAGCGGTACGGCGACACCGGTCCGACGATTCGAATTTCTTGACGAGCGAGGGCGATTGTATCCGAACGAGAGATTAGACGAAATGTGTGCAGAATTAACGAAACTTAATGATACCTGCTGGGAAGAGTCTCGGATAGATTTTCTTTTCTCTTATTTATTTCTCTCTATTTTTTCTTTCTTTTTTCGTTACGTCTCTTTACCAAGGCTCGGACCAATAATTCGTATATCCAACGCCAAGGAATCGCTTTTTGTTCTTTTGTTTTCTTTGTGTGTGTGTAGTTTTTTTTGTTCGCTTACGAATAACGAGACGGTGCGGGTAGTCACTTGCGTCAGAGTTGAGTGGGAAGGGATAAGTAGGAGGGATTTTGAGAGAGCGAGAGAGAGAGAGAGAAATATGAAGAATGAACATACGTCGCTCAAGGGATTAGTTACGGCGAATGTAGCAACGTAAAGGTATATTCTCTCTTCCACCGTGAATCGTTGTGTATCTCCTCCCTTTGAAATTTCTCGCCGGATCCTTTTTCCTTTGCCTCTCCTTCTCCTCTTCCTCCTCTTCTTCGTCTTCTTCTCTCCCGAAGGGTAAACCGTTCAATTCACACATATAGAACAGCGAGTTAGACACAGCCGCACAGCCCGGCGACACGCGCACAACACCTACGGCCCGTGAGGTACGGGCGCGAGAGAGACGGAGCTTTCGTGAAATTGCGACGCTCGGGGGGGAGGGGGGAAACGACGACGACGACGACGACGACGGCGACGACCACCACGACGAGGAACGACACAGACGGCGACGGCGACGACGACGACGACGACCGAATACTTTCACGATTGTGTGCACGTAGACGCACAGCTATGCACGAAACCTCGAGAACTAACTAAAATTCTGTCTCGTACGAGGTTAAAACACAAGCGAGCACGGTGTACGGTATTCACACACGAGGAAGGACAAACATGCGCGATCGCACGCACACTCGCGCGCACGACTCACGGACACTCGATCGAACATTCGCGCATTTAAACTTCACACAGTCCATTCAAGTTTTTCTTTATTCGTGTCCGTTAGGCACGAGGGGAACGGCGCGCAACGAAAAATATTCAGTCGTGCCCGATGCAAACTCCACTAAATTTACACATAAACGCACTTGACCCCCTCCCCGATGTACGAGCAGACATCCATCAGCGTGCACGAGGCTCGATCACACACTCGTTCCGACGTATGAATCCATACCGGCACTTTTTTTATCTTTTTCTCTTTCCTTCTTCTTTTTTTCTTGTTTCTTCTTCTCGTTCTCTCTCTCACTCACTCGCGACACGCAAACACCGTGGCTAAGCGTACGGATTTCTTTTTTTCCAACGACGAGGCAACACGCGAAATATTGCTCGACGTGACGAGGCTCAACCGTCGTGTATAACCGTGCGCCTCTTTTCTCTTTCGTTTGACTTAATTGACGTTTGAACGACTTCCGTGTGAATTCGGCACTGACACACAGACACACGAGCGAGGGGGGAGGGGACACAGACACGCGCTCACCGACACGAGTGTCCTGTCTCGCACTCTTATTCCGCTGTCTGACTCTCTCGTTGACGTTCGATACTTCGTCAAAGAGGTAAAATTCCGTGTGGTCGATCTCGTTGCTTCTTTTTTTTTGTTTGATTCAATCCTTCCGCTCTTTGAACTTCCGGTTAGCTCGTTTCTCGCCTTTCTTCGCGGTTCCGGTCCTCGGGAATGAATTTTCGTTCTCTCAGAAAGAATATTCCGAGAAGAGTGAAGCCATTGTTTCAAACACGAGGATTTTTTTTCACAAAAGTATATACACACGTCTTATCTATGTACAGTTCTGACTCTCCGTGCGGGAATCGGTCTATCCTCGCGTAAATATTCACAGGAAATCGTTGGAAATAGATGTGTAAGGACAGGGAGCGTCGTAACAATCGAACGATAGAAAAAGAGTGAAAAATCGCGTGGCAAATACGAGTGAAATGGATAGACAGAAGGAGAGAGACCCGACAAGGTGTGCCGGGCAAAATGCCTGCCCTGGCCCCTCTTTATGATGTTATATGTACTTTCGTTATCGATCGTGGCTTGTCGCTCGACCCTCTCGCGGCGGAAGTCGAGCTGCGACTGGCTGGCTCTCTCTCTCTTTCCCCTCCGTGGAACGGTTGCTGGCTACGCCTTGCCAGCTTGCGACTGGATCCCGGCTGCTGCGCTCCTAGCGGCCGACGCTGCTGATGCTTGCTGCTGCTGCTGCTTCGGCTCCCCGTTTCGTCACGAGTTTCTTCCCCTTCCTATACAGGCTTCGCGTCATTCTCGTGCTCCCTGTCGCGGCCGCAGGCTCTAGACTCTTCGTATCTACAGTGGAACTTGAATAAAGTGCAAGCTCTACATTTTCAAACTTTAATTTGATCTTTTGAATAGCTCTTGACCAACGGCTTTTTTCGAGGATGTTGAAGAATTTGATGTAACGCTGGTATAGTTTTGAATATTGTTCTGAAAACAGTTCTGAAAATTCACGAAGGAAGAAATAAAATAAAATATTGTCGACCGTTTCTTCGAATTATTTGCAGACTCGGGGAAATTACGATTGCAAAATTATGAACCAAAAGACAATCTACCTGCGACAATCTGGCGATGGGACAGCCGCCACATGCCGAGGTCCGACGTTGCGCTCTTTGTTCCGCGCACCTGAAATTACAGTCCGTGCTGCCGTCCTGTCGTGAGCGGGGGTCATTATAACTCCCACCACTCGACATGGCGGATCGATATCAGCTGTACGATGCGGGGACCGATTGTAAAAACATCGAAATTTCGAAAAATGTAGTTTTGAGAGAAATATTTTACGACTCCTCGAAATTCATTTAGTGAAGTATTCATAAAGTTGCACGTATTTTACTTTTCTTCGTGCTTGCGCTCATGGTGACATTAGCATATCTAATTTCTGATTTTTCCGTTACGGAATATTTTGAAGGGAAAAATATTGACTATCAACGATGCGAAATTTTTTAACCGAGCTTCTGTGAGAACCGAGCCCGAGTTAGCGATACATCGGAATTCTGCGTCTCTCTCGCTCGCTCGTTCTCATTCGGGAAACGATTCTTTCGCTCGCGCGCCTGCTCCGGAACGGCTCCTAATGCGCGCTAATACCCCTCCGTTTCTAATGGTCACGACCCTCCATCCAGACCGAGTCATATATCGATAAGCGATTCGTCCGTATGGCGAACGTTGACGTTCGTTACGATTCCGTACGAAATCGTGAAAGCGAATTACTAATAATTCGCAGATGACGCTATACGACCGAGGAAAAAATAATAACCTACAAAATGAAAAATACGGTTTCCGTCGACGCCGCGCAGAAATATCAATTACCCCCGGTCGTAAAAAAAGAAAGTTCGCCGAGCATCGGAGCCGGGATAATTATGAAGTTTCCGAGCTTTTTAAAACTTGTCCGAAGTTCGACTGTCGAGCGTATATCGAGGGGTTTGGATCGAGCTACAGAGCTCACGCATATGTGCGCCCCCTTGACGTGCTTCCGCTTTAGCTCTCTCGCTGCGGCGAGGCCGGGAGTAGAGCGAGTACGACGAAATATAACCTCTAACCACCGCTCGTACACAGACTCGCTCGCTCGGTTCGGAGTATTCCTTTTCCTACGTCATTCTCGCAGAGTCCTTTTTGGTCCCTTGGACTCGTTTCGAGAGAATTGGCCGCCCTTTCGAAACGAGGCTGCTTCTTCTCCCATTTGCCTGTGTTCTCTATCGCTTCACGACGAGAGCCAGCACTGCCGGCTGTGCGAGCCTGTGTGTAACCCCCGAGTGGCCACGTGATCGTGTCAGTCTACAGCTTAGCCCAAGAGCGAGCGCGAGAGAGCCGAGAGCGAGACGACCAGACTCTCGCTCCCTCTCTCTCTCTCTCTCTCTCTCTGTGTTCTCTCTTCAGTGCGCGCCGCCCCACGGGTATATACGCCAGCGACCGGCGACTCGACCGTTCTCTCTATCCTGGGCCCCCATGTCTCTGTCATCCGACATCGCGCGTTCCCACCTTTTCACTAACGTACCAACAAAAACGAGACTTCAACGTCCGAAACCCAAAACATTCGAACATAACCTCCAAATCAAAATCACATTACGGTCTTCGAAAAAGAAGTACGCTAAAACATTAAAACCTTTGACGAATAAAAGTTTGCGGATTGAATATCCAGCGCAATATAATCAATATTTTTTATCTACATTTTTTAAAAAATTCTAAAATATCATATTTCATAAATTTCATCCACAAAAATCGGGTTTTTTTCGTACGTACGGCCCTGCGGCTCTCCAAGTGCCTGAGCCGCTTATACGTACGGTCTTCGTAGATTTCGTATTATAGATATACGCACACTGTTTCGCATTCTCATCGGTGCTGAATGTATATACAGTTATATGTATTGTATCTGTATATTATGTATATATATGTATATATGTGGTATATACATCTATCTATCTATACATACGAATAGGGGAACGTCGAGCGAGGATATCGCGACGGTGGCCAACTCTGCCCAATTGTGCCGAACCGACGGGCTTAGTTGCACCCCTGTGAACATTGCTCAAACTATACAGAGGAGGATAGAGCCAGACGGCGACCCTTATGTACACACACAACTTTCCCATTCGTATGTTACATGTCATTTAAAAAGGCCCACAGTGCGGGCATTCCGTGCTCTCTCCTCTCATTTCTTCTTCTTCATCCCCTCCATTTTTCTTCCACGCTCGTTTCCCTGTTCGGGGAGCGTCTAGGCCCTATCGGAACGGAAATTGCAATGTGGAGACGCTTCGCTTGTGCTTAAATACGATATGGAACGTCTCTCTCTCTTTCTCTCTCACGCTCGCTTTCTCTGTAAATGTGTATGTGCCCACTATTATTACACGTACTTACTAATCGGCTCGGCTCCATCGTGGATCGAAGAAACCCTGAAAGTACGCTTTAACGTCGGTATAACCGTTCTATATCTACATATATGTACATTTTATATGTACATGTATTATATATGTATGTATTATGTTATATACATATATGTATAAATGTTACATATGCGTATTGTATATGTATATATGGTGTTATATAGACATATGTTACATATATGTATTATACATGTATATGTTATTTTGTATATATACATAGGGTAGACGGGGAAAAATGGGGTACCCCAAGAATTTGGTGAAAATTATTAATATTTCAAAATTTGATAAAGTTCAATATGAAATAGCGTTTTCTTTGCCAAGTAAATTGTATTTGGTGATTCCAAAACACATTCAAACAAAACTAAAAATTAAAAATCAAAAACCAACGTATAGCAGAAAAAGATGATTTTATTTGGGAATGAGACACATTTAAACGAAAATCAAAATAAATCATCAATTAGATACTTGAAAGAAAACGTCAAAATGGGGTACCCCAAAAATTTGGTGAAAATTTTTAATATTTCAAAATTTGATAAAGTTTAATATCGAATAGCGTTTTCTTTGCCAAGTGCATTGTATGTTGTGATTCCAAAACACATTCAAACAAAAATAAAAATTAAAAATCAAAAACCAACGTAGCAGAAAAAGATAATTTTATTTGGGAATGAGACACATTTAAACGAAAATCAAAATAAATCATCAATTACATACTTGAAACAAAACGTCAAAGCTCTTAATAAATTAACAAATTATAAAAAAGAATTTTTTTTTCTTACACTCTGAAGGAGTACCCCATTTTGTTCGTTAAAAAATCTATTTTTTCTCATGGTAGATGAAAATTTGTTTCCTTCACTTGTGATTAAAAAACAAAAAATTCAGCATATTTAAATCCTTGGAATCAGAAAATTTTCTTGAATACCCCATTTTGCCCCTCTCTACGCTATATACATATACTCCCAATAATATACAAATACATATAAACGAAAGAGAATATAATCGTCTACGTAACACTTGTTACCAGCCTACCAACGTTACTCTATTATTAATCTTCCACGCACACGGACGTCTGCGCATCGTTATCGCGTTCAATTAACACATACTTGTGGAATTTTCCATTTTTTTTCATCCGCTCTCCCCTGGAACAAAAATTGGCAGAAGGAATTTAGACTCGTCCGATGGTGTGACACAGTTTCTGTTTTTTTTTCACGTTGGTTCAGTTTTATTTCACTCTAAAAGGATTTTTCGGATTTTCTCAATTTTCTCCTCCTCCTCCTCGCGGGGTTGAGCCAAATTGTCATTTCAAGGATTCCGGTTCCTTAATGACGAATATAATTCTCCGGAAAGTTATTTCTTCGGTAATTAAGTTTCGTACTCGAACCCGATTCGCAACGATTGAAAAGTTGTCCCGGGATTACCGGAAATCGTCTTTCCCGTATTGAATTCGAAGGAAAGGTGCAGCCGGCTTTACGGTCGCCAGATATTTATTCTACCTTTTATCACATCGAGGAGAGCAACCTTTTATGATTTTGACAAAGGTCGCACTGTATACTCGATGTTGTTAAAGTATTTCGGGATTGGAGTAACAATGATCAGAGTTTCATAAGATTTTGCAAGGACGTCCGCAAACATAAAATACTTTAATATCATTTTTTCAAAATTCTCATCCATATAGACTTTGTGCATAAGAACGGAAATTCATTTTTTAATAATTCAATATTCACGTAGATGAACATTTTTTGAGAAACTGTTTTCGCTTTTTAATGAAGTTTCGATACCACGATATAGACAAACACATGTTAAAGACATAAGAAATTGAAAAATGATAAGACTGATGAAATTTTGAGAGAATATTCTTATACCTCAAATAACTATAGGGGAGTGGGGGGGGGGGCAAAATGGGGTAATTTCGATCGACTTTTGATAATTTTTCGATTCTGTACGTGTATTGTATGTGTTAATTTCTTCTATTTTCTGCTTCTATTCCGAAATATCAAAATTCGAACTTTTTAACTTTTTCTCTGAAAATAAAGAAACATCGAAGAAAAAAAAGAACCACGTGTTCTCTTTCCATCAAACGAGTAATGTGATTCTCTTCTTTTTCCAAAAATATCAAAAATCTCTGAGAAAATAGCAAATCCGTTTTGCATCTGTCCTTCTCGCACTCGTGTGGGTTAAGCATCATCTTTGAAGTGTTTCGTGACTATTCATATAGAGTGACAATGATTGAAATTTTATAAATAATTTGTGTAATGATGTTTTTGAACATGAAATACTTGAATACCATTTTTTTCAAAATTTTCATAACTTACGCCGAGTGATTGGAAAAGAAATTTGTATTTTTTCTATATATTATTTTACTAATTTTCCATATTCGTTGACGAAGATTTTTCTAAGAATTTGTATATCTGTTCAATACGAACATATATTAGCCTCTATCTTGATTCAACGATTCCAATCATTTTTTCATTTTTTACAACTTTTATGTGACAATTTCTTTCATTTTTCCTTCTATCCCGAAATATAAGGAAAATATCATTACTGGGTAAAATATGTCGCTATTCGTTTTTCGAAAAAAGTCATTTTTTTTCTTGGTATCGTCGCTGGAGAAAAAAATGATGAAAATTCAGGAAAAAGTCGACGTCCATAGTGATGAAAATTTACGCATCTGTGAGCTCGCACAGTTGGAAGTTTATCTCCCGGCTCGAAGAAAATCTGAAACCATGAGGTCTACAAAGGTGTCGGTTTTCTGAAGAATCATCCATACATATATACACATTTACATGGGGACGCTCGTTCACATCAGCGACCACCGAGAGTACATACCCTCTCGGCGATCGAACCATCCTAAAACACTCTTCCTTTTTTTTCTCCTTACTTTTTTCCTCCTCCTTCACCGCGAGTGTAGCGACTGCGGTTTCGAGGTTATAATTTTCCTTGCTTCGTGCTCTCCCTCGCAAGTCACCGAATAATAAATTCAAGAATTCGACAAAGAGAGTTCCACCGAAAGGAAAGACGTTTCTGTTCTCCCTCGAAAAAAAAAACCTCATGAATCAGGCGCGATCGAAGAAACCGACGAATTTATTTCGTCAAAATAAATTATTGCTGAGTCGTTCATTTAAAGTAAATTTTCATCTGTTGATTAATTTTGTATTATTAAATATGTTTGGGATTGCTTTCGATGTTTTCTCTGTCGTCGAAACAGGAAAAAATGCGAAATAATATATGCGGAATCAGATTTCTATATAGTAAGCGTGCAGGATTGCAGGAATTTCGTGTACAAGGCTATTTAAACGATATTATTGTGCATTATTCTTTGAATATAATTTTGATCACTTGATTAATTTTTGGATCAAATTTGAGAATTTTTTCGATGCTTTTATGAACATTTTTTTTTGAATTTTTATTGTTGCATTGATTTTGTACACCGAAAAGCAAATTCCACGAAATTATATGGTTTCACATTGGTTTTTGAAAATACTTAAAATCTCTATATTCATTTGTGGATTAAACTTGAAATTACACTAGATGTTTTTATTATCACTTTATGTCAGTATTATTGTATGAATTTCATATAAAAGGTAAATTGCACGGAATTATTATTACATTTTTTAAAAATACTTTTGATCGCTTTATTACACGTGGGATTAAATTGTGAATCACTTTCGATGTTATTTCCCGTCGATTTATTCCGTTCTTTTCAAATCGTGTTTTTATTGTTGCATGAATTTCGCATTTAAACCAAAATATATGAAATTCAGCAATTCCCTAACAATTCACGTTTTAAAAATGCTTTTGATCTCTTGATTAGTTTCACGATTAAATTTGGGATTGCTTTCGATGTTTTTATCGTCGCTGAGAGCGGAAAGACGCGTGTGGATGAATATGCGGAATCAGATTTCTGGTAAACGTGCTGTACAGAATTGCATGAATTTCGTATACAAGGCAACACATTCTTTTCCCGAAGTGCGCTAAGGGAAAAGACGAAGAGCAGAGGGAAAGAGAGACAGAGACAGAGAGAGAGAGAGAGAGAGAGAGCGAGAGGGAGAAAGAACAGAATCAGACAAAGTAGATACGCGGAGCCATGTGTTGGGCTTCGTATGTGTACGGACAAATGTGTAAGAGGATTCGCGTGATGCTTCGGCCTGGCGGAGGCTTCCCATCCGCAAGAGAACCCAACGACCCGCTTTTCTCCTTTCTCGAGAGCCCCCGGGAGACCCTTGAAAAATATTATCCTCGCCGGTCATTCGAACCTCCAGCCTCTCTCGTGCTCACGCACACACGCTCACGTTTTTGTAAATTCTCTTGCGCTGTCAGTCAAAAAAGATTTTGATTTTCGCTCAATTTTTTACTCCGTCACAAACTATATTCGCTTTTTACTACTGCAATCTTCCAACGTATTTTTTATTGTTCCTTTACGAAATACTTCGACGACTTTACGACTATTGGTGTATTTTACTTTAATTCCAGTACGAGGGTGGGAAATGGAAATAAAAAATGGGAATCGGAAATGTTTGTCTTCTTCGAGGGATCAGCGAGAGTCGACTTTTTGAAACCGAGGCCAAATTCTAAACAAAATTAATGATATAGTTAAAAAAATTCTTTCTTTTGGGTTCTATGGTCTCGAATTTTCGCTAACGAATATTTTACAGATTTTTTGTAATGCGTGGAGGAATTTTGTGTCTGATGGCTCGTGGATATCGAGCGAGAATTATTATTCTTTTTTCTTTTGCGATGTCCGAGATCGACTTCGTACCAAATTGGCTTTATTTTAGGAAATTCTTCGAAAATTTTTCAAGATAAGGCGATTAGCGAGAATTAACCCGATGTATCGGTTATTGATAAATAAAGCCGATTTTCTCGAAAAAGAGGCTCCAGCTCTGAACATAATCAAAACAGTAAAAAAGAGTTCTCATCCTTAATTCCAAATCTCAGTTAACGAATGTTTTGTGCCGTTTTTTACTGTCCTGGAAATTTTCGATCGACAAATCCATGGAAGTTTTAGGAATATGGGAAAACTATAATTTTTTTTGCAATATTCATTATCGCTTTTCTAAACATTTAAAATCATATTTCTAGTGCTGATTTCTCCCTTCTTTCATAATAAATCAGCTTTCTTGTGAGCAATTCTCTGAAATTTTTTTCCAGATATAACGCGATTATTGCGGACGAATCATATTTGCAGTCAATGTATCAGCTAATACTAAATAGCAGTCTATAAAAAATATAAGAAACAAACAATGAAATAAACAATTTTTCATTTTTTCAACCATTAATTCGAACCTGGTTGAGATTTTTTTCAATTAATGTATTTTTATTTTATTTTTTTAATTTTATTTATTTATTAATATATTCAATTCGTATATGAAAAATGTTTAGAAAATATCGTTTTTCATTTATGATTTTTATAATAAAAGTTTCTTTAGTATAAAAAACTATTAGATTCTCGCCAAGAATCAGTGAATAACGCAAAAATGAAATCAACGTCTTCACTTTTCAAAGTATACGTAATTTTTTAACACAACAGTCTATTCTAATTTTCATAAAATATTATTCATCAATTTTTGCGAAGAAAACTGGATTGAAAAGCGAAATAGATCTTCGGAATTATGAGATCTCGAGTTTGCCTGAACGGATCGGAATCCATTCGAAAAAATAAAACGGTATCCTGTGAGCAGGTGCTTCAAAATTTGCGGTTAAGCGATTTCGCCTTCATTTCAAAAATAAGATCGAAAAAATTCAAAAAATTGCACATAATTTTTTCTTTCCTCTCCATATAACTCGATGTCAATACAACACCGTGTCTTCCCATTTCACGAATTACTGTCAATAAACCATAATATATATCGGTTTACTCGTAAAAAATAAGAATTGTCAAAAATCGCTAAAAATTCTTCTCTCGAAAGTAACTCCGAAATAAAATCGATAGGGTAAAATAAAACTGGCCAGAGCCATTCCTGTATTCGGGGAGGGAATATTTTGACGAAGAGAGCGCGTACACGTTTAGGTAGAAATGTTAATATGTATAAATTTTTGTGCGAGAAAACGTTTCTGGGTAAGAATCGGTGTGTAAACCCGAAATAAGACCCTGTAAAAAGGCTTCGGAGGAAGAAGAAGAGGCGGCGACGAGGACGACCGTGGCTCTTCACATTGCCGCTAACAACTGGTGGCCCTGTGTGAATCCGGAACGTCCACGGCCGCGTATTTACCGACTAGAGGGAGCCATTTAGTATTTGAGAAGGCGTTCCAGGTAAACTCGAAAGCCAAGCTCAAAACCCCGAGGAGCAGGTATATCGTGTACCTGTCTCCCTTCCATACAATCTATACAATTTACGGATCGTTTTCGGTAGAGGCGAACTTCGAGAGACCAAGGAAAGAATGAGACGAATGGCGAGAGTAGTAGACGGGATGAATTCTTTCAAAGGCTCTCTCGTAAGCCTAGTCCTTCGCCCCCAGGAACCTCGTCGACGGACTTTCGTCAAGGGAAAAAGAAAAACATATATTCCGGATCACTTTTATGACAGGATAATTGTAATTGATTGTTGCGAATAAAAAAAACTCCCGATCGGAGACATATTTGCAGCCGGATTCCCTCGTAAATTCCGAATTTCTCAAAGCTCTCTCTCTCTCTCTCTCTCTCGCTCGACGTTCGACAATCCGTCTTGCCAGCGTCTCGGGTTTCCCGAGATTTCTGGATCGTGGCTCTACTTCAAAGGAAGCATTGTCCGTTCTCTTCTTTTTCGAGGAAAAAAAGAGTCTGTGTACTCTCAGTCGGCCCACGGACCCGTGTGTGCTCGAGGCATTTTTTATTTGATCAAATTTTAAGCACCTTTTTCCAACGTTTTCACACACACGGCTTTTGGAAAATAAGCATTTCTCTTTCGGCTAATAAATGCGAGGCGAGACTATTTTTATTCTCGTGTAAGTATTAGCATTTTTGATGTTGAAAATTCACAATGACAGTACATTATTGTACGTACTTATTTAGGGATATGACTCCATGATGGAAACTCCAATTGTGCATATTGTCCGCTGTTAGACGTGTAATCGCACAGAATAAACCGGCTGATGAATAATGAACAGCATATTATATATTCTCTAATTAAGATTGCTTCACGCATACAACCTCGATCAAAAGTTTCGTTGAAAGTTCATTTTAGTTTTGACGATTTTATTCCGAAGTATGGTTTAACTTTCAAGAAAAATTCATGAATTATTTAGTCTGAAAAAAATTCAAGGGATTTCGGTAGTAAAAATAAAAATGATAATAATTTAATCAAATTTAGGCACAATATGTTCTACGAAAAATTTGACAGTATAATTTTTCTCAAAATTTTCGTCCTTATATTTACAGAGTAATAGAACAACAAAAATACGCTTTTTAGACATATAGATATACACGCTGTGTATAAGAACGTATTTTGTTAGTCAATTACTCAACAACGATATGGATGAAAGATTTGAAAAAATTAGTTCTTAGTTTTTTGAGGTATAAGAACATTCTCGTCAAATTTCATCAGTTTTATTAATATTTTTCAATTTCCTATGTGTTTAATATGCGTTCGTCTATATTGTGGAATCGAAATCCCTCAAGGTGTTTCGGTACATAAGCAAGGATGATCAGAATGTGATAAAATTTTGTAAGGATGTTCTTTAACATAAAGTACGCGAACATGATTTTTTTTAAAATTTTTATCTACACAGTTTTCGAGTTATCGAAAGAGAAAATTGTCCTTTTTCTACGAATATAGTTGTAGACTCCATGCATAAGAACGGAAATGTTCTCTCTAATAACTCAACATCTACGTGAACGAATATTTTTTCAGAATTTATGTCCGTTTATTTAATGATAATGAACATTGTTTTCATTTTTTGTTCAATTCTGATCATTTTTCAATTCCCTGTCTATTTTACGTTTTAATTTCTTGAGTTTTATGACAACTGTACCAAAACTCCTTAATAAAGAATTGTCAGTGAATTTCATCAATTTGCATGGTACTCGATCGAGTGACGTAAAATTGATGTTTTTTTGCAGTATCACTGCATTATCACAGATGAGAGCATCGAATTGAACTTTTGATCGAGAATGTACGCACGAAGGTTCCGCAATGAGAGTCAAAAATAAACAACGGAGGAAGTTATATTCGATATATGGCAGTCTAATGGTCGATGTACCGAGTCATTATCCGAACATCGTTTTCCGTATATCGCTGAGGCACTGATGAACATTAACACAAATGTTTAAGATAAAAGAAATCCAAAAGTCAGTCAATTGTAAGTATTTTTTGTACTATTTTCCAATCAAGAATTTCGAGAACTTTCATCAAGTTCTCGAAGCAAATGCAATTCGGAGTTGGTTCAAAAACGCCCACAAGATGATAAATGAAAAATGAGAGAAATGATAAATGGAACTTCGGAGCCAGAAGAAATTTTTTTTTTTCTTTTTCCAAAATTCAAATCTCATACGTCATGGTAAACTCTGCAGATAAATTAATTTGTGGGAAAATCAATTACGTAATTTATCAACTGAGTCTTTGTTATCGGTAAGATAGGAAATTGGCTTATAATGAATTGTATTACCGATTGTGTTATGGATTGTGTTACCGATCATCGGTAAGCTTACCATCGGTCGACAATGTAGAACGTTGTCGAAATAATTAGAAGAATGCACTATTTTTAAAATTCGCAGTAGCTAAGTTAGAAAATTCGATCCGAAAAAAATTCATAAATTGTGCCATCATTCGTTTACGAGGATCCGCGCCAGTCTAGACTCTAGTGACCAATCTCAAAACCTGAAAAAAATACTATGCAAAGGTCGGGTACGTAAATTGGCTCTCCGTATAGTAGCATTTTATCTCAATAAATGATGATGTTACTGATATCATGATGATACTGACAATACTATAAGAATGACTTCGAATCATTTATGCAAAATTTCTGCAAATTTAGGTATAACGGGTTTCCGAAAGTTGATTCATGACTTCTAACTTAAAAGTTAGGAGAAATTTAAATTTTCAACAATAAATATCTTTTGGTTTGCTCATGATGAAGAAGTCTGAAATTTCACACACTAGCATATGATGTTGAGTAAAATTTATATAAGACTAGAAACAATTATTTTTTAATTTTTATTACATGCCAGTACATTTTTATATAAAAAAGGTAGAATATACGACGTTTAAGCTCTTAAAATTCACTCAACGCTCAAACTACTATAGTCGACTAAAAATAATGTTTATCTCGTAAAATAATGAAAATCATTCTTATCAAACTTATTAAGAAAGTTTACATAATAAAATTAATAATAATAGAGATTGCATTTTTATAGAATAATAGCGAAAGCTCTGCGATGATATTTTCAGTATGCACATTTTTCTTGGATCGGAGTTTAGAAAGTGAGTCGCGCAGAAGGAAGTTGAAAGTGCACGCGCAATTATAGATAAAAAATAGAAAAGTGTGAAATTGCGCGTTTCTTGTGTTCCGAGGAGGACAAAAATACGTCAAAAGGCTCTGAGGTAGTTTTACAGAGCAATTTGACAGCTTTGCTGCGAAGTACATGTATACCTACGGCGGAAGTGCATTACTCGCTACAACGGTTATAGAGTGAAGTACCGCTTTGATCTCGCGATGTTAATTTATTCGAATTACTCAAAACGTATATCGTGAAAGTGGTGAACTATAATGAGTTCGCCTGGGCATGCACAAAAAAATTTTTTTTGATCCAAAAGTTGTGGTAATTATTCGCAAAATATTTGTCAATGAAACTATTTTCGTGATTTGTATAACAAATAATTTCTTTCTAACGAGAAAGATCTGATGGTAAATTTTGTAATGAAAAAAGGTCGAATGTTGAATATTACAGAATCGATATTCATTTGGTGTAATGGAGCTCTTGCTTTCGATTTCATAAATTACTTTTCGAGTTCCACATATAGAGTCGAAATTTCGAATTTTGAGAAGGCAAATTAAAAATTTGGAAAAAATCAAATTTTTTCACTAACTTTTGTCTTTTATCGATCCATAAATAAAAATAAATATGACAAATTACTTTAAAAATATATATAGTTATAGTGTTATGGCAGAATATTAAATTTTTACTCATAAAATTTATACAAATTCCAATGAGCAACAGAACTGAACTTTTGGTAATCTTATTTTCGAAAAATAAGTCGTTGTGTCGAAACAAGTCTGAAACGAATCTAAAAACTTCAATTTAACCTGCTCACGCAAATATCCATTTTCACATCCTGGTTGCCGTCTACCAATCGACCTATCCGCTCTGTCCTCCATTTAAAAAAACCTATCCAAACTCAAACAGTTGTGAGATATACATGTATAGCATCAAAAATATACAAAATTCAAACATTAAAAAAAAAATTATGTATTTTGTCATGTTTGATTTTTAGTCCACCTCGAGGTGAATTTTTGTCGAATATTTATTAAATAAAAGATAAAAAACGTACGGAATTTTAATTTGAATATTAAAACGTCGTTCGAAAAAATCCAAAGTAAAACGCACTAGCAAATTTAAAAAAATTCTGAGCGACCTTTTAAAATTCAAATTCTGAATTGAAACTCTCAGAATCTTATTATGTTTTCGTCTATAAAATTATACCGTAACAGAAAAAAAAAATCGATTTTTGACGATTTTTGAAATTTTTAAACATTCGGAGCGACCTTTCAAAAATTTTTTTTTGAGCTAACTCTTAAAAGATCGAAAACTAACATTTTTTCACACGAGACTCAACAAAAAAATAGTCGGTTTTCTTGCGCCACCCTAATGTATTTGTCACCTTATTATATTGTGTATAATTATGCACACTTCATTAGGTGCCATGCATGAAATAACAACCAGTTGAGAAATAATAAATATTTAATAACCGAGCACGAACGCTCTTGTTTCATCAAAGAATTTTCATTGAAGAAGTTTCATTGCTTGCGGTTGTTACTGATGATGCATGTGATACCAGTATGAATTCTAGTAGAAAGTAATTTACTAAATAGTACATTCTCACTTTGTGAGAATTGAATACGAATAACCATCAACCTGATATATTTTATAGGAAAAATAATTACTCAAAATCATAGTAAATTTTCATGTTTAATTTCCTCTCTTTCTATATCGTATTTCTAGTAACAACCAGCATATATGAAGTTGACAACTTCCGTCCTTTTAGAGAATAAAATATGTACAACAACGATAGTATAAAAATGTTTTAAATACCACTGAAAGGTTTTTTCAGTACCGCATTAACTGTCAGCGTCCAAAGAATAATGTAAATCTCTAATTTTACTAAAAAAAGCTCCCTTTTGATTGGACCAATAAAAAAAAAAGAGGCAAAGTCGTCGAGTGAATAAAGCGAGATTCATTTTGGGAAGAAAAACGCTCGCGAGGCAGACGCACACGATGGTGGTTGGATTTCTATATGTTGCGCCCCTTTCGCGCCTCTATTTATCCACGTAGCGGTATGATATTACACCCCGAGGCGCACTCGAAGGCCAACTCGTCGTTCACGCTAGCGCGCACACGTTCGCGTGGATTTTACTTTTCCCTCGTACCCCTCGTCCTCCGCCCTTGATGTTTCTCCCACCTTGCATCCCTTGCGGTCCTCTACTGGACCAATCGGCTGGCCACGCCCTGTAATAGCTCCCGACACTCGGCGAAACGACTAGTTCATTGGCCCGTACTGACTTTCCTCTACCACACAAGCCGCCCACCTCCTGCTCCCCTCCTCCGCCTCTCTTTATCGCCGGGCTTTTATCTTTTTCTTTCTCTTCCTCCTTCTCTTCCCACTTCTTTCTTTCTTTCTCTCTCTCTCTCTCTCTCTCTGTCTCGCTCGTGTCGCCTTTAAAAAAAAAAATTAGCGATTCTCACACCGACCGGCGTACATTTTCATACGCTCCTTGTTTAAAAAGCAAATTACACCGCCTTTTCTTCACTCCGACCGTCGTCCCCGGGACAATGGAAATTTTTTCAAGAATTCGGTTTATTAAAATCGTTTGTTTAAAAATTTATTGACGTTCTTTACCTTGGCGTGATTATTATTATTTGTAATTATTTTTATTGCAATTTTGGATTATTGGATAGAATATTAGTATTAACAATTTACTTAAGCAGCTATTCAGAATGCTTTGCGGTTATTCTGATAATTAAGGTGATGTCTAAGTCCTATCAATGTGAGAGAGACGAATGTAAAATGAGTTCAAATTTTTTGTTAGAAAATATGAATATTTTGGAAAAAATAGTAGTTACACGTTATTCTTTGTTGAAAAGAGAACAACGCCTAAGTCTTTATTTCACCGGAAATTATTTTTTAACAGAGAAAAATGTGCAGCAGGATTTTTACCGATCGAATCACTTGAAGATCACGTTAAATTAAATTAACGCCGAGAGTACAATTAATTTGAGACTTTTTCTCTCAATTCGTTATTATACATTTTATGCAAAATGTTCCTAATGGTCTTCCAATAAACTATTTTATCATACTTTTTAAATCAATCGATCAAGTCAACTTTCAAAACGCTAAATAAATTAAAATAATAAAAAGGGAATATTTTGCACAATTAATTCTACTCACAAATAAAACATATTATTATTACTCATTCGTACTGAAGTCGAAATGAAAAAAAATCGCACGTGCATCGAACATCATAAAATAGAAAGCTAATAAGCACAAAATTATTATTAGATACGTGACCGTGAATAATATTTTGCACCGCAAATATAAATGGGAAAGATAATATATTAAGTGGCGTCAAAGAGTTTGGTGTCAAATATCGTTTATAAACCTCTTAATACTGCGCATCAATGGAATAATAGGAATGAAACGCCCTCGGTGTTACGTGCGATGAAAAAAAGGCGAAAAAATAAGGGCAAAAGGGACTTCTGGGCATCTGTTCGCGGCGAAGCAGGTGCGGATTTAAAGCTCTCCCGGAACCCCCGAAATGGATTAAGAATTGTCAAACGTTTTTGTAGGGTCACGTGCGATCTGTCAAAATAAATCGTAACAGAGAATTATTATCATATCGTTGAACGAAGAAGATTTTCATATCCTTTATTATCGAACTCGTCGGATTAATATTTCAAAACTCTAATCGTTGATGTTGAAATGTCAAAAGAACAATTTCGACTTGAAATAGAATTTTTTGTCAGTAGAAAAAATAAAATGATTAACACGTGCATATAAGATCTTATTTTAATTCTTCATTAGCCAACTTGTCAATAAGATTATTATACGTCGATATAATTTCATCAGAATATAACACTATAAAATTATTGCAATACAAAATTATTTTTAATTTTATTAAATAAGATTTAAATTAGTTAAAATCATTGTGTCACCAATTATTTATTTATTTCAGACGTCCGAATTTCTTTTCATTTTAAATTTCTGTTCTTTAATGATCAACCGTATATACATCGAAAGAATAAAAATATATATACACGTATATCTATAAAGAAACGTTTAGCGTCTGCGGTTTTCCGGAAGTTAATAAAAATGTTATCCAGTCTTCCATTATCCAGCATTTAAGTATTTTGCTTCGGGCACTTTTGTATAAAGAGAAAAGCGAGCAGACGTACAGATATACGAAGACGAGAAGGTCGGTTAATTGCCAAGTTTTCTCCATTCACTTCGATATTTCTTCAAAGTGTTGTGGCAGCTCTCTCGCGTATTATAATAGACCGGGAGCAAAATAAGAAGAGCCTAAAATGAAATGAGATGAGAAAAAAATCTTGATCCGAATATAAAAGAGATGCAAACTGGTCCGGTCGCGATCGCCTCGAGGGGCTAGCAAAACTTTTCAAAAGAGCGAAAACGCTTCAACAGTCGCGGCAAAGAGGCGATCACAATTTATCCCGTCGCGGAAAATTTCACTGTATATAAAAACGCAATTATAGAAAAAAACAGTCGCGAAAAGACTTAAACATCTTTTGCGTTACGAGTGGAAATAAATAGTAAGTGTTTAAAATGTTCTAAAATATACATTTAGATATACATATAACGTACTATATTTTTCTTTTATTATGTTGCAATTTTTTATGTCATACAATTAACGGAGGGAGGCATCGACCTCTAATGATCACTGATCATAAGTATATGTCTATAGCGTACTCATCTTTGTTTGCAGGGGAGTTCACGGACTTCATCCCCTAAACATTTGCTCGGAAGCTTTTCGATGCTGGATACGTTTTCTCGACTCCGTTTACCGATAAAAAATAATTTCCTTATCCAATAATTTTTTTTACAATTGTTAACATTGTATTTTACAAAGTTATTAGTTTGTTTTCAGTTGTCACATTTTTTCATGACAAATTTTATGTCGTATTTAAGGTTTGTTTGACATGTCTTCATGACAAATCTTATGACATATTTAAGGTATAATTTTTAAATTTTCCGATGGATTTTTAAAATTTATCTTTCATAGAAACCTTGTAGAGATAATTACGAACAAAACAAAAAAATCATCTTAATGGGTGCAGTCGTTTGGGAGTGATGAACCGAACAGGAATTTTTTTTGAAATTTTCATACACAAATATAGTGTTCAAATTTTTTTAAGTTTCCGATGGATTTTTTAGAATTTTTCTTTCATAGAAACCTTCTAGAGATAATTACGAACAAAACAAAAAAAATTCATCCCAATCGATCCAGTCGTTCTGAAGTGATTTTTATATATATAGATTTAGATTATTGTAATGAATTCCAGTTGATTTTCAAAATATAAGATATATGGCTATCAATCTTAACGAAAATAGTTTTGGGTTGTAAGAATTTGTGTATTCGCGAATAAACGCGATATGAGGATATAGACAGCGCGATGTCTGGACGTAAAATAATTTCCAGACGCGTCCGTTCCGTTGGAATGCTTCGCTTATCCAGGCTGCGAGAAAATATCTCGGTTCTCGTATTTTCCGCATGCTTTCATCCGGTTCACCTCTCACGTCTCGCTCCTTCCAATTCTGGTCCACCATCGAGAAAACATACCTGACGCATTCCGACACACATCTGTCCTATGTACGAATTATGATTTTCGTTTTATGACAACGATTCCTTCATATATTCTCAATTGTACACATGAGAATTTGCAACGGTTTTGAGCTAGACAACGAAATTCTTGAACAGCATAATCATAATTTTTGGCGAATTTATTTTCGTAATTTTTTTATAATCATCATGAACGAATCATATTATTAATCATACACTATAATCATAGCTTTAGAATTGTTAGCTGATATAACATTCATGTTGGTAGTATAGTGTATAGAATTCAAAAATTGGTGTAATTTGATGTCAAGTTTTGATGATATAGGAGAAGGAGGGGGGGGGGATGGGCCCCCCTCAAAATTTCAATATCCATAAATTTTTTGGGGCAAAATGGACTCTCCAAAAATTTCGGCAGAACAACATCTCTGCCCAAAATTTGTCTATCCAACAATACTAAAAAACAATATCCAATCTGAATAACAATATCGAGTAGACAAATTATGAACAGATATGTTGTTCTCCCACAATTTCAATAGATATCCATATACTTTTGGGAGCTAAATCTGCCCTCAAAATTGTTGACAATAAAAGTGGAGATAAAATAGGCTGTCGAGACTTCGAAAACCAACAAATATTTTTGCGCCAAACGTGTTAGTAAAATTTTTGTTTTATAGAAAGGGTTAAAAAATTACATATGATGAAGGAAAAACTAGGTAATGAGTTCAACAGCATTGTTTATTAAATTTTTTCTTCAAAAACAATTTATTTTATAGAAACGAAATAATCAAAATATAAAAGACTAAAACCAGTTCATTACACTAAGGATTCTGACATTTTTTCCTTAAGTGGCCCATTTTGCCCCCCTTCCCCTACTTTGGTGGCAACAGTTCAGTTTTACTTTGTAACTCGAGTATTAGCGATACAATTGTAAAATTAGTTTTAAATGTGATATTAGGACATTTTTTGTCTTTCTCATATTCTCTGATGTCACGTGATGCAGCTGAGCGATAAAATAAATGAGCGATCGTTTCATGGGGAGTCATTTTACATCCCACTTAACCACTTCCTAGGGACCAATTGATTACAAAATCGTTACTTCGTTGTCATCGAGAAAAATGTGTGTTGGCAAGAATAATGAGTCAAAATATGAGAAGTATTAAAAGTCTCGTGGTGTATGGCATTCTAAATAATGATTTTCCAAATAACAAAATAAAAAATATTCCACAAACCAATTTGACAGAGTGAATTTTGAAATGATTTGATTTCGTCCTACAGACGTTTCATTTTAAAGATTTTAATGATCTGATGATCTGAACATATCATCTAATATGTTAAAATCAATGTCATAGAGATTGCAGATATATACCAGCTGTTATTGGATGTCAATTTAATTCAATTCTAGCAAGTCCCACAGGAATTTGCTTCAAGTAATTTTCCAGCCCTTAGCATTTTATCGATTTTTCCCAATAAAGAATCAATAATTCCTAGTAAATATGAATCATGATCCCTTATTGAGTATTTTGCACGTAATTCCCAAAAATTAATGTCTCTAACTAGAAAAATCGACCAAATATCATTAATAAAAAGTCAGCACCCTATTCGTTTTATACGAACATTTTCTTCCAGGGTTAAAAGCAATTATATTTTGTATGATTTAATGACTTATTTGTTACTCCTATATATGAGACAAATATATTTGCTCAATATGTGTCTCAGTGTGTATAAAAGATTGATAAGTGTGAGAGCCTAAATTATTTGGAAGTAAACGTAAATGGTAGGGAAGTGCGTAACCTCCCTCGATATCTTGTCATTGTCCGGTGGGAATCCCCGTGGGAATGAACAGAAACGCTTGTTCAAATGATCGACCCTTTTCTCTCTCTCCCGCTCGTTATTTCTTCCTATTCTTGTACTTAAACTCTGCACACAAGCTTTATTTTAATGCACTGCTTGCTATTTACACTTCGCACTAATGGTTCGATTTAGGGAGATTTAAATTTGTCAGTTCAGAGCGCACGAAGCGGACCCGTTTAATGCGATTCCTATAACCAACCTATGTGGAATTTTTATTTTATCGACGATGAAAATCTCTGCCAGAGAACCATCAAAATATTTTCAGTTGCTAAGTGTAACAATCAAAATATGTTTTTTCTTACCTTTTTTGTATTTATTGATATCGATTAATATTTTTTATCAATATTTATCGATTATGCTAGAGATTTTAAAATGGTTTGGCGTACCTTTCAAGATTAACAAATAATTATGAATTAAATATTGACAAATTATAATGTTAAAATGTTTGAGTGTACCTTTTATAAAATTAATAAATAATTTTTATTAAACAATAATGATTTAAATAAATTAAATAAGTAAATCAATAAATAATTTGTATTTGTATTTTTATTTGTAATAATTTGTATTTGTATTTTTATTTGTAATAATTTGTATTTTTAAAAATTTTCTAATGCGATATGAAAAGGAGGAAAGCGCAATGTAAAGGTTTTTGATGTTAACACGAAACTCTGAAGAATGCGCGAGGTAGAAAAGAGCAGTTGGACCAAAGTATCGTCGAAGATCCATGTGTGGAAAAGTATGGACGGATGAGACTCGTATAAGAAGTAAGAAGGAGCGTGCATGATATAGAGGTTGAACGACAATTCTTGGCTCCACTTCGGCCATGTGAAAACTCTGGCCAAGAATCTAATATGATCTCTGTACACACACATTCTGGAGATTCCGTTAAAGCTCTCATCCCTTTTCCCAGCATCAAGAACATCGAATCAAGGCAGCGTCCTCCCGACCCTTTTATACAATCGCGCCCTTTTTTACTTTCATACAAAACCTCAACATGCATCAGGATTTTTCGTCTCTGAGCTTCTCCATCACGCAATCCGTTCTTTGAGTGTGCTTCACTAATTTTTTTACTCTGTTGCTAGCGCTTACTCGAAAATGTTCGTGGCCTGAAATATACAAATATTTTTCATCATCGTATTCTATACTTCGATCGATATTGATGATACAACATTAACGCTGTAAATATAAATATCTTAAAACCAAGTTGAATAATTTAGAAATAAATTATTTTTACTATTGTTTTGGAACAGAATTTTGTAGAATAAAAAAATAGTTGTGATTGTCGGTAATACAAGGGATTTCAAAAATTTCTGCATGTATGGAAAATACGTCTGAAATAATTTATCAATTTCAATTGGCAATGGTGACATATGATTAATTCGCAAACGTTCACTCCTTAAAACTAATTTTAATAATTTATTAATGAATTATTTTGAATATTTTCATTATTTTTTCAGAATAAAATTTTCTGAAATAAAAAAAATAGATATATGTTTGTCGTAAAAGTACAGCCAGTGGCAAAAATTTCTACGTGTATGAACAATACTCATGAAATAATTGATCGGAATTCGATTAGCAATAATGACTCACGATTAATTCTATCCGCATTTACCTCTCAATACACCAAGTTTAATAATTCGTAAATAAATTGTTTTCACTATTGTTCCAGTACCAGAGGTTATTAGAATCAGAAAAAAATAGTTTCGCTCGTCGGAAGTGAAACGAATGCTAAAAATTTCCGCATGTGTGAACAATACTCCTGAAACAATTGATCAAAGGGGTGGGTACGTACACTGTATATAAATATATGTGGATATAAAAAGGGGATCCGGCATATTCCGAGTGGAACAGCGAAACGAGGGCTTTTCAATGTTGGCGGAAGCGCGAGCGGTTGAAGGGGACGGGAGGGAGGAAAACGAGAGAGGAGCGGAGAGGAAGAGAAGGGCAAGGGGTCGGACGGAGCATTGAAGAGAGACGGTCTAATCACTACGGCAGAGAGAAGGGATCGCAGGGACCAGCGAGAGAGAGAGAGAGAGAGAGAGAAAGCGAGAAAGAGAGAGGGAGGTTGCTATCTTAGCCGCCACAAAGCAGTGATAACATTTTCCCTCCCGGACAGAAGCCTAGCAACCCTGTAGGCAACGCGGTCGCTTGCCCGCAGATCGATATTTCCGCAGATAACGCGCCAACACAGCGTATCCATGGGCAACCGCGCTTATCGCCACGCCTCCCCTCGGCGATAAACATGGCCGACGATCGCGATTTCTTTTTATACGCGAGCGCCCTCTTCGCCCTCCTTACCTTTCTCCTCTTTGTGTATACCCGAATTAAAATAAACGCAGGTCCATTTTGAAGAACCGCTTTGGAGATCCTCCTCGAGGGTTCGGAAAACGTTGCGCGATGAGAAATGTACAGGCGTTTCTCGTTCAAGTTAAAAATGTTGATTCGGCAGACCCTCTCGCTTTAAAACTAATTGAAAAATATTAAGAAACTGAGCGTCGCGGTTGTTTTTATGCATCGGAATGTCAATCGAGGTATTACTTTTAATTTTCGTACGGAATTTTTATTCTGTTCACGCGTTAATCATCGCTATATAGGGTTTGAATTATAATATGTATTTAGGGGTTCATTGGATGTCGAGAAAATTTACGTACTGGGGAATGTAGAGTCGAGTTTGCAATTTAACTTGAATGCGCTTTCTTGTTTTAATAGAGACGGTCTTTTTTTTAAAAACTGATTAAAAGTACGAAGGATAGATCCTGCGAGCATGTCCGGAATAATTTTTCGTCGACGGAATATTAATATTTCCGAGGGATTGCACCTCAATGCTTTTTTAGTGTCGAATTCATGCTTTTCATGCTCCAATTGTCGTTGTGGATAAATTGTTATTATTATATATATCGACGCGTTGAGAAATGTACAGTCTCGGATTCCCATTTAAGTGGAAATGTTTGCATGAGATCAGACGCTCTTTTCGAGTAGTCTTTCATGATTCGAATTTAAGTTTCGTGAGGAAATTACGTATTTCTGAATTTCTTCCTCTCTTGTATTTCGTAAAAAATTGTTTTTCTCTTTATTAGCTGTGCGTGGAGATTTCGCGACATGTTGAAATGCGCAAATAGTTTACATAACATCCAAACATATATGCTCGATCATCGCTCGCTTTTTCTTCTTTAATTAAGTCATTTTTTTCAAAGAGTGCTGAAAGATTCAACATTTTAAATAAGAATGTTTATCAGCGATTTTTCAAAATGATGGATTACAGTTAGGAGAAAGCGTTTTGGAGCGTTATGCGTATTTTAACATCAAGGACCTCATTTAGGATCTGATGGTGGATGAAAGTTACGTTTTGGGACTGATCCGGACTAGAGATTCAAATTTCGCTTTTTTCTATATTCTCGGACGTGAACGAGCGTCTGGCATGAAGATACATTTACGTTTGTGATCGCTAAGCTCATGCTCATGCTCATGACCATGGCAATGCTTCACAAGTTTTTGACCCATGTCACTTCCATGATATTTTTTCTTCATTGGTATCTTGGAAAGTTCAGTGAGAGAACTTATGAATGACACATTTTCGACACCGAACTGTAAATTCGGTGATGTGAACTTTAAGACTTTATAGTCCGAATCACCTACGTTTTCCCACGTTGTATATCGAATTCTTCAATGCTCAAAGTGAACAGACTCGATAAATGCACTGAAAACTCAAGTTAGACCATCCGTGATTAAGCTTTTAGCTCTAATATGAGCTCAATTCGAACCAAAAGCCGAATCTGTTTTAGCAAATTTAATAACGCTCCAATAAAAATTTTACAAAGCTCATTATGGACAACGTTAAAAAAGAAAATCGTTTCCCTCTTGGAGAGATAAAACCAAAAAAGTGCACTGTAAGATCATTTGCCTCTCTAAACTTATACAAAACTGTATCTAAGCAATCCATTGAAAAAAAGAAATTGCCCTCAAAATCTAAGTACCATTAAAAATAAAGTTGAAATGTATACCAATACTATTTTTCTGTTATCATTGTTAATATCAAACGAAGAATGCGGAAAGCAAAGTGTTTGGTGAAGCTTGTATAAAGTGATCATTAGTAGGTATTAGTTGTCAACTATTGCGAAAGAGAGAGAAAAAATAAGGAGGGAGAAAAAATAAGTTGGACGATTATACTCGCGTGCGCGGTCCTCTTTTGCTCGTCGAGCACACACTCTTTTATATCGATCTGTAGAGGCATCGTGATGAGCCATATCTGTTTCTTGTGAAAAACATCCAATACTATAAAATATATCAATACTATGTACCAATACTATTTTTCTGTT
>JAPYYX010000450.1:0-90241 GCA_030522605.1 Cremastinae sp. B BG-2022a | reverse complement strand
TGTAATAATTGGAAAATTGAATAAAAAATAATTTTTTTGTTTATTAAGTTTTTTTCAACTTATTGTAAGTTTATTTAGTCATTATTAATGAAAAAAAAACGTGGAGTGTGGACTTGAACCTTTTTTTTTTGATTTTTCCTTTTCTTCTTTTGTAAATAATTTGAAAATTGAAGAAAAAATAATAATTTTTTTGTTTATCAAGTTTTTTTCAACTTATTGTGAGTTTATTTAGTTATCATTAATGAAAAAAAAAAAACGTGGAGTGTGGACTTGAACCCGAGATGATTGAGGTCAACGGGAGATTTGTCGTCCACAGCTAATATCGCGATATTTAATTGTTACTTAAAAAATATTTCGTTATCATCTTTATCTAGATGCGTGGAATTGACAGTACATATTTTATTTAAAGTACATTATATCGGAATTTTTTCACATTTAGGGATTACTGATGAATTTCATTATATAATTGGGAATCACGAAAGAACAGGGTCTTTCAGAATCAAAAAAATTAAAGGAAGATTCCGATAGAACTACGTTTGTGTTGATTATCAATCGAAGACAAATACATATTTTAGTATTTAATTCGAAAGTAAAATTTTTAATCTTTTCGAAGCGTGAAAACACGTTTTTGTATTTTCAATTTCATTGTATGAGAGCGACAGAGATGAGAAACGCATGAACGAACGCGTGGCCACGCCTCCAAATCCACTAGTTACCACAAGTAGTGAGGTGGGCGTGGCTATAGGAGCGGTTTCGGTAACTGAGATTTACCCTAAAGGAAAATTTCTCTTACCGACAGTAGCAAATGATTACAAGTGCCGCCACCAGTTGGCGTGGAGACGCGTAACAAAACTGGCGACAATTCGTCCATAAGAGGTGGACTTCTATGTAACTCGATCTTCGTTGGCAGTACTTTGATTTTATCATCGCCACATGCCGGCAGTATTTTTTAGTATCTCTCTTGTATTGCAATAAGGTACATTTTGCTAATTGATACACGTAGAAACGTCAGATTACGAAAGTCTCATACTTATTTCACTATTTTTATGTATTATTTCAGAATTCTTAGACAACTGTGGATTATCTTATTTAATATTATGTATTAAAGTCAAGAGGATGGCAACCAAATTGGCTGAACGAATTTTGGAGTACTTAGCTGAAAACGGAGAATTTAATTCCCTGAATTTAGTGGGTATTATAGACGATGACCATCAAAAAATAATCGGAGCAATAAAGAGTCTGCAGACTCAGCCTGATGTGAGTTTTTCAGAGAACTCGATTTTTTAGGAATTTTTAAAGTGCTGAAAAAATTTATATTATGAGCATTTAAATAGAATATATAATATATAAATTTTGCTGTAGATAATCGAGGTTGACCAAAAATTGGATAAGAAATGGGAACCTACCGAAGAAGGACAACATGTCATAGAAAACGGCAGCCACGAAGTTGTGGTCTACAATGCCATTCCTGATGAGGGAATAGACCAATCAGTAATAATGAGCAAATTACCGTATGCGAAAGTAGGTCTATCAAAGGCATTACAGGCCGGCTGGGTTGTTCTTTCCAAAAAGGATGGAAAAATACCTTTTCTTACCAAAAGCTCCCAATCGATTGTAGACACAACTCAAACACATTTAAAAAATCTTGACAGTGTGCCTGAAAATGTCAAGGCAGAATACAAAAAGAGAAAATTATTGAGAGAAGTGTAAGTATCGTTAATACAAAGCATGCTTATAGAATTCTTTGAATTTGAAAATAGCTTAGAATGGAATACGATTAATAAATTTAATAAAAATGTTCACTGGGATTTTTTTTCAGGACGGTAAAAAGTTCCGTTGTAAGAAAAGGTGTTAATTTTTCTACAAAATTAGAAAAGCAGGAGGCTGATTTGACAGCTGACCTACTAACAAATGATTCATGGAAAACAAAGAAATTCAAGCCTTACAATTTTGATGCTTTGGGTTCAGCTCTGGAAGTCGGGCACTTGCATCCTCTCTTAAAAGTCAGAGCAGAATTCAGAAAGATTTTCTTGGAGATGGGGTAATTTTCATTATTTTTCAAGTGGAGCATCAAATATAGATAATCAACGAAAATTCACGTACATTAAATCCATTACAGATTCACTGAAATGCCTACAAATAATTTTGTAGAAAGCTCTTTCTGGAATTTTGATGCTCTCTTTCAACCGCAACAACATCCGGCTCGCGATGCTCACGATACTTTCTTCATTTCTAGTAATAATCAAAATATAGTTAAAGAAAAATTATTACTCGGCTTAATTTGACAGAATATATATCGCGGATTCTCGTGATTCAGATCCGAAAATCAGCAACAATTTTCCAAAGGATTATATGGAAAAAGTAAAGGAAGTCCATTCAAAAGGCGGATTCGGATCTCAGGGCTACAGGTATGACTGGAAAATCGAGGAAGCTCAAAAAAATCTTCTACGTACTCACACGACTGCCGTGAGTGCTCGGATGCTCTACAAGCTCATGCAGGAAGTATGTTCTGAAAATAATTTAATGATCGTGTAGATTTCTTCATTTTTTTTTTTCATTTACTTATTATTTAACCAATTTCATAATTTACAGGGGGAATTTAAGCCCGTCCGATATTTCAGTATCGATAGAGTATTTCGTAACGAGACTCTTGACGCGACGCATCTCGCAGAATTTCATCAAGTCGAGGGTGTCATAGCCGATTATAATTTAACATTAGGTGACCTGATTGGCACTCTCTACGAATTCTTCAAGAAACTCGGTATCGAGCAACTGGAATTCAAGCCAGCTTATAATCCGTATACCGAGCCGAGCATGGAGATCTTTTGTTTCCACACTGGACTTGGAAAGTGGATCGAAATCGGTAACAGTGGAGTTTTCCGTCCGGAAATGTTATTGCCGATGGGTTTACCGGAAAATGTAAATGTAATCGCGTGGGGCTTATCGCTAGAGAGGTAATTTATGAGAAATAGATCTTTCAATAATTTTGTTCACTAAATAAAAAAGATTTTGACTCAAAGAATTAAATCCTTTTTCTTTAGGCCTACGATGATAAAGTACAAGCTAAACAATATCAGAGATCTAGTTGGACCAAAGGTTGATCTTCAGATGGTTTACAACAACCCCGTTTGTCGACTCGAAAAGTAAATATTGCTTAGAATGTCATAAGGTATATATTATTTATACTGGATGAGGAGAGATATAAAGAATTCAATACAAATGATGGATGATCTAAAATCGATATTATTTTTGATAAATTTGTTCACATCATTGAGCCAGCAGTATTTAATTCAATCAAAACAAAAATAATGTTTCTTAGTTCAACAGTCATTTGATCTCATGGAAATTTGAGCTGAGTCTAATAGTTTTTTGTTTCAGAAACGGTCCGAGACTGTCGTTGGCGAGAAAACTTGAAAAAACAACGAACGGGACGACTCTGAAGTTTCAACGACAAGAAATCGTTATATTCTGTGACCCCAAATATCCTATTTATTCATTCGAGTTATTGCTTCGCTTAGGAAAGGAAAAACTAAAATCACGCGTTAAAATTTACACGCACTCCTCGATAACCGAGGAAAACGCATCATTGACTAACTTTTGTCAAGAATTCACGTCCGAGATAGCAGATTTTGATTTGCATGTGGATTTCATTTGGAAATCGGTAGGAGAAGATCCGTTGATGAAACTTCCGGAAAGAAGAGACGTTTCCGGGGAAATAAATATCGCGAGATATCTGAATCGTCTCATCGAATCCAAGAGTCCTAAAACTCTGATTTACGAGTCAAATGGGCCTATGTATGCGAATAAAATTGACTCTGTTCTCGATCAAATGCAAGACATAATACGCGAGAACGATAAAAAAAAATTGAGCGCTTTAAAAAAATCGAAAAATCGATATATCCTCGGAGACGATTTATCTATCATCGACGTAATCATTCAATCTCGTTCACCTCAAAAATCGTGAAGTTAACTGAATTTTTGTAACGTCGAAAATATATTTTTACCAAAGTAAAAACTTTGGTTATTCTCCATGTGATCTTATTCATGCAATTTTTTTCCTCTGTGTGTGATGTACCCTTTGATGATTAAAAAAAGATATTTTCGATAATAATGACACGCTGAGTGACTCAGAGTTCAGTGTGTCTTATCTCGTAAGCAGAAACGTTATTTTCTTTAAATTTTTAAACATGCCTCGCTTTCTCATGCATGACGAAGAGCGTCGCGAGCGTTCTTCAAGAATATCTTACACAGACACGTAGAAATCCTGTTCATCACAATCGTTCATCTTTTCTCTGCGTGTGCGTGTATCTACGCACATTTTAATCGAAATGAATTCAGAAACGAAACAGAGAGTGTAGTTGCATCGTTTTTCATCCAGGGAAATCATTTCCTGTAACATTATTCTCCGTTTCTCCAAAACAAGGTATTTATGATAATTTTTTCAATTAGGACATTAGACGTAAAAAAAGCAATTTATCAAAGAGAAAATAAATAAATGAAAAAAGACGCATCAACGGTAGAAAAAAGAAAAGAGAGCTTGGCGCTCTCTCTAGCGGCATGCGTGGCGTAGTACAAAAATAATCCGTCATTAGTGTACTGGCGCTTTGATCGCAGTGGCAGTGGCCGGATCACGGTTAAAATGGCGACGATCGGCGGTCAGATTGGCGCTGAACGACACAGAGGAAGTGCGCGTACGGTTTCAGTGTGTGATACATTCCGTGCAAGATAGAACGAAGCGCTTCGAGAAACTACGTTTGACCACACGAGAAAAAACGCAATTACAAATCGTTCGTTTCTTAATCAAATTATAAACGTTCAGTGTTCAATGATGTACAACTATAAAACATAGCGAGGCAAGAAAGACGAGTAGAAAGGGAGAGAGGGAGACCGTTAAGTGAAAACGGTGGGTTGCACGAAAGAGCACCACCGTTCGAGAATTTTGTCGTTTCTTCCCCTTTTTCTTAGTTTTTTTTTTATTTTATTTTAGTTTTATTGTTTTTGTCCCATCGCGCCGCCGTCTCGTACGGCCGCGATGCCCGTTACGAGCGGCACGAAAATTCCTGACGAGTGCATCGGGATCGCAGTTGACACGAGGCATACGAGAATCACGAGCATTGTGCAATACGTCGGTGATCCACGAGACAGTTCTTTAATCGTTAGGTAAGCGCGATTGTAAATTCATGATCCTGAGAGCCTAAATACGTTATCGAATTTTCCAACGAGAATCAAAATTAACGAGCGATGAGAATCGTGAGGTTCAACATCTATCCTCGTTTTTTTTATCCCCCCACTCCAATCTGTTACCTCTCTTGCTCTCCGCTCCGCGAACGCTCGAGACGTTTCTCGTTCGGATTTTCTCTCGTTCGCCCTCCTTTTGTAATCGTAGTTTCCATGGAATGCTCATCATTTTTCGTACATAGAAAATCATCTCTCGAAATTACCCTCGCGAATTAAAATTCCCTTCGTTCTCGCAAGGACACGAAATAAGGATATAACGATAAAGAGAGAAGAAGTAAAAGAGCGAGAGAGAGAGAGAGAGAAAAGAGCTCGCGTTATTGCGCGAGGTCCGTGACTCGCGCGGGGGCCCTCTTTGTTGTTGACTCTCGTAAAACTCGGGGAAATTTCACGGAAACGGGCGCTTGATAGGTTATAACTGGATTGGAGGAGGACTCGCAAGCGAGAGGCCAGAGATGACGATGCAACTTGACTAGAGACAAAACGGACGGATTTAACGTCGCTTTGTTTCAAAACGTCACGGATACATGTGTTTATCGATACCGAATTTTCTCTAGTCCTTACTTTTTGCTTTTCGGAAATGTAACACGCACATGCGAATACGAGCTCGTGAGTATAGACCAATAGTGACGCAACGGAGATTAGACGTTCAATCGTATCGCAATTTTTTTTCGACCATTTTACGATTTTTTCGTCGACTTGGATATCGGATCGCGAGAAGATCGTGTTTGGACGTGATCGTAAATTCACCCAAATGTTTTTTGCCTCGTCAAGTTCTCACGAAAAAAACGAGGCTCATGCATCTAATTCTCGTTATTACGATTAATAAAATTAATTTTTTTTAAATATTCAATTTTCAATTAAATTCATTTTTTTTCTTTGCAGTTAATTTTAGTTTGTATCCTGACAAATAACAACTTATCAGGATGAAGATCGACAGGAACAGATTGAAAAAATGTACCTCCGATGTGGTAAGTGCTAGTTTTGGAGTAGGTAAGCAATGTTTTTAGACTACTGGAGTAATGAGTATTTTATTCTAACCAGTCGGCAGGATGTCAGGCGCTGATCAACAAGCTCCGCTCCTGCTCGCACGCGGAGCTCCTAGAAGAATTGAAACAGATAGATGGGTGGAGATTTGCCAAATGTGAATTATTTCACTGGATAGATGTTTTGGATCTCAGTGACAGTATACTTGAAGAAGCCGTCGCCAGAAGTCCTGACAATCCATGGGAGCTCGCTTGTGATCTGCCTCAAAATCGAGAGGTTATTATAATTTTAATGTTATTTTTTTCCAGATCAACATTTTTATTAATGTTTTTGATTAACAATAATATTTTGGATTTTTAGTTTGACTATTGAAAAACAAGTTTTGAAGTCAGATATTTTTGTAGTAAATTTTCTTTTGAATTATGTATAATGAAATTCAACATTTTTTCTTTGTCAGGCTAAGGAACTTCTTCTTTGGGTTCTTCACTTCACAACTTTGCTGATTGAGCATTCTTTTTCGCGACATTTATACAACAGTACAGAACATCTGGTAACATTACTGTCAAGCTGTGACATGCACGTTGTCTTGGGTGTTCTTAATTTGCTGTATATGTTCAGTAAACGGAGCAATTTCATAACGCGTTTGAACAACGAGAAGAAACAAGCTTTGCTCAGCAGGCTCAATCACTTGGCAGAGGTTTGTACTTTGCAAAAATTACCTTAAATGAAAATAAAAAAAATATTGGTTTGACATTACAATTTTTCACTGTTATTTTCTATCAGAGCTGGGGTGGAAAGGAGAATGGTTTTGGTTTAGCAGACTGTTGCAAAGAACATCCGGAAAAGGTAATAATACGGAAATACTGAATGAAATTAATAGCATCATTAATGAAGATTGATTTGATTAATTTGTAAATGTTTTCATTAGAATTTTCCAGCAAGTGCGACGACCCTTCATTTCGAATATTACACCGAGAACAATGCGACTCCGACCGAAGGATCATCGAGCACTTCGACGAATACGACTACATCGACGACGACAGGTACAAATACAACGAGTGGTGGTGTTGCCTCGAGTACGAAGAAAACGAGCCAGACAAACCTCGTGACTTACATACACATTGAGAACGTCGATAAGCTTGGAAAAACGCCAGCTCAGATAATGAACGATTTGTTAAAAGTTTACAACGTCCCCCCCGATCGTCAGGTACTTGAATTTCAAAGTGAACATTTTTGTATCGTAATCCTCAAACGGATCGTTAAAATTTTAACATTCTTCTCAGATGGCACTTTTGACCCACATAAGATTGGCTCACAGCTTCTCGGACTACCGAAAACGTTTGCAGTGTGTGCAAGCTCGTCTGCAAGCTCTTTCAATACTTGTTTATAGCAATGCTTTGCAAGAAAATGCACACAGTCTTCTACACGCTGGCCTTCTCGAAGAGCTCGTCGAGCTTCTCGAATGTCCTCATCTCGTTGAGATAAGAGCCGCGGCGTTGCGTACACTTACGAGCATCCTTCATCTCGATCGCAATCCTCATTTTCCTAAGTGAGTGAATGTCTGACGAAATTCTATAGCTCCATTGTTTGTGGTGTATTTTAATTAATTTGCACATTTTCATTCACAGAAAACCCGGCTCTCGTTTGAACATGATTATTGACGTAACCGGTGCGAGTTCCTATCACGGCTTTTTGCCGGTTCTCGTACGCACGTGCATATCGACATTGACCTCGCCCCAACCAGACGGTCAACCGTTCCCATTGCCACTGGCGACAGCTCTGTTCAGTTTTCTCTATCATCTCTCGAGTTACGAGGCAGGAGGCGAGGCTCTCGTGAGTTGTGGCATGATGGAGAGTCTTCTCAAAGTTATCAATTGGCCGGGAACCGAATTGGAGCATATAACGGTTCGTCACGAAATATCTTTTCTATGCATTCCGTATTTGTTCTTTGAACAATTCTCATTTATTTTATTTATTCGTATTATTACAGTTCGTGACTCGAGCAGTACGAGTGATAGACTTGATAACGAACATCGACATGCAAGGATTTCAAGCTCATGGAGGACTAACGAGTTTTATAAATCGAGTCGACATGGAAATCAATGTCTGCAGAAAAGAACAGCCTTTCGAGATTGAGCCGAATCTCTTGCAAAATCAAGAAACGTCTCAGACAACGAGAGACCCGACAAAAGCGAGTGAAAACAGTGAGGACGCAGGACCGTCGCAATCCGAAAACACAGGATTCACTGAACACGAGGAGGCTTCGAATCCGATGGAATTTTCGGAAGATGAAAACACGAATTCCAAGCCAGAAACAAAAAACGAACAGCAGCTCGATTTCTCTGCCGCTCGCTCCGGCAAGACCTGCCTACCACAGAGAGCTGCTCTTCTTAAATCTATGCTGAATTTCTTAAAGAAAGCCATTCAAGATCCTGCATTCTCCGACAGCATTAGGCACATCATGGAAGGAACTCTACCATCCTCCTTGAAACATATTATAAGTAATTCAGAATATTACGGACCGTCCTTATTTTTACTCGCCACGGACGTCGTCACAGTTTATGTCTTTCAAGAGCCGTCTTTGCTATCCTCTCTTCAAGATAACGGTGTAACCGAGGTTGTGCTTCACGCTCTTCTCACCAAAGATGTAAGTTTTGTCAAAATGTGGAAATTTTATAAAAAACCTTGACATTAATTCGTCATCTAATTACTTTAAATTTCATTTTGAAGGTCCCTGCTACGAGGGAAGTCGTAAGGTCATTACCAAATGTGTTCAGTGCTTTGTGTCTAAATCTCCGAGGTCTGGAGTCGTTCACGAAGAGACGTCCGTTCGAGCGGATATTCAACGTTCTTCTCTCTCCAGTATACTTGTCCGCAATGCGTCGTCGTCGTAGCGCCGATCCCCTTGGTGACACAGCTTCTAATCTTGGCAACGCGATGGACGAATTGATGAGACACCAGCCTTCGTTGAAAGCCGACGCGATTGCCGCGATTATAAAGCTGCTTGAGGAATTGTGCGTTCTGGGCTGTGATCCTCGTTACGTCTGCTGGCGAGCTGCTAGCAAGTCGGAAAATTCGCCGTCCAGTGCGAATGCGAACAGCCGTCAATCTTCCGGTCAATCTGTCGGTGTCGGAGTTGGTGACACAGGCGGAGGAGGAGGCGGAGGTGGAGGAAGCAGCAGCGATGAGGAGGAAGAAGACGAAGAAGAAGCGAGCACGAGTTCTCATCCCCAAAGAGAGGAGCAACCTTCCCCTTCGCCCGCTCAACCGGGGCCGCCACCGCAGCCTAGAGAAAAAACTCCAATCGCCCTGGTGGATTATATTCACAATGTCATGAAGTTCCTCGACGCTATTCTCAGCAACAACACAACTGACGATCATTGTCGCGAATTCGTCGCTCAAAAGGGTCTCGTTCCGCTCTTGTCGATTCTCGGCTTACCGAATTTACCCGTCGATTATCCGGTCGCTCAGGCTGCTCAAGCGGTCGCTTCGGTTTGCAAAAGCATACTGAATCTCGCGCATGAGCCTCTCGTCCTTAAGACCGGTTTGTCTCAATTAAACGAGGTTCTAAATCTTCTCAAGCCCCTGCACAATCATATGAAATCACCCGGAGGCTCGGTTCTTCTTCACGAGCTCGCAACCGCGCCGAATCTCGAGACAGCGTTCACGAGCGATACCGCAACACCTCTCCTTCATGCCATGAACGCGGCTCATGGGTACGTCGTAATGTTCGTACACGTCTGTCGTACCAGTCAGATCGAAATGAGAAATTTATCGATAAACCACTGGGGCTCCGATCTCGGACTGACCGTTCTTCAAGGCCTTTCGGAATTGTATATGTCCCTCGTCTGGGAGAGCACTCTCCTTCTCGCTCTTTGCAGCGACGATATAATACCAGCTGGGTGCGACTTCGGAAAAGAGGACATGGACAAACTACTGCCTCCGGAATTGAGAAACGACGGCAATTCGGAAACTCCCGCCTGGCCGAGCACAATGTCAGGTAACGATATGGGAAGCAATGGAATGACAACAGCTATGGAGGCTCTCACGACGGATCCACCTCCGGTCTCCATGGAAGTTGATGAAAGCAAACCGAGTACGAGCACTTCTGAAAGAACGTCACCGAACGCTCATCAACTCAAGTATATAAAACCTCTCTTGGGTGCGTCTTCGAGACTCGGACGTGCTCTTGCCGAACTCTTCGGATTGCTCGTGAAATTGTGTATGGGATCACCGATGAGACAGCGTAGAGATCAGCAGTTGCCAATTATGCCAACTATGCCGAATTCCGCGGCTCGCGGTGTCGCGTGCGCTCTCAATATTCTTCTGACACGTGGATTGTCCTGGGAAAAACTTCCTCCATCGCCGATACCGAAATTCAAGCTGACTTTTCTCATATGCTCAGTAGGATTCACGTCCCCTATGCTCTTCGATGATAAGCGTCATCCCTATCATCTCATGCTTCAGAAATTTGTTCAACTTGGAGGCAGAAACGCGTTTTTTAATACTTTCCGTTGGGCACTTTCTGGAGGTGGACAATTCGCGCTGCCCAAAGGTCTCGAGCATCCGAATTTACCTGACGGAACTGGCGAGTTCCTTGATGCCTGGCTCATGCTTCTGGAAAAGATGGTCAATCCGAAAGCGATTCTAGACTCTCCGCACGTTGGACTACCAAAATGTACAGGTGTTTACACAGCTTTCAGAGCTTTCGACCCGATAAGATATCTCACTGACATACACAAGAAAGCGTTCGAGGCTGTTATGCTCATGTGGGGAAAGAAACCGCTGAAAAATTACGGCGCACGAATGACCGAATCAATCTTGTCAATTTTACGTCACATTCTTCGCGGTGAAAAAATCATAAAAGAACGCACCGCTGAAGAGGAAGGTGACGAGACTTCTGGTACTTCGACGGGAACGGGAACGAGCGCGACATCCCGACCCGGCGCTGCAGGAGCTGATCATCGAGAGGAGACAGGACCGGAAGTGAATCCTGAACATTTGCGACAACTGATGGACATGGGCTTCAGTAGGGCTCTCTGCATTGAGGCTCTCATGCATACCCTGACTGTGGAACAAGCTACGGATTACTTACTCTCGAATCCCGCGACGCTGCGAAGATCCGAATTGCCCGCGGGTGAAAATCTTCCGGATGCTCAGAGTTTGATAATGGACCTTGAGCTCGTCGATGACGATCAGATAATGGACGCGATTGTGATGTCGCTCGGTGAGAGCGATCACAAAAAATCAGCCGCCCCGGAGGAGCCCATTCGCGAGGTAGCGACCACGAAAACTATTGACGAATTCACGCAGACTGCTTTGGAGCAATGCCTGAACCTACTCGATCTCATGCCCGATACTGTATATCGCATTTGCGATCTTCTCGTCACGATCACGAAGAGAAACGGCGACGAGTGGCGCGACAACATGCTTCGTCAGTTGATTCGCGAGATTGGTGATCTAGCTGATTCTCTGATCACAATCGCGGAGTCCAATGACGAGAAAGCTGGATTGCGTCTTGTTGAGTGCGACGAAGCGAATAAGGTCGCAGGACGGATTTATCTGTACACTCTTTTCTTTGAGAGCACTTTGCAGGAGATAAGAGTCCCATGCGCGAAGATCGTCGAGGAATGCTCGATTCTGGACAAGCTCGTGCGCCTTCTGGTCGTCAGCGAGGGACCGTTGACAGCGAACAAGCAGAGACTGGTCAAGGAAGGAAAGGACGGATCGGCTACGACGAAAACACCGAAATGGCTCGCACCGTTGTTGTTGCTGATCGATCGTCTCGAAAAGGTTGCCGTGCTCACCCAGAGGAAGCAACTCATGCACAAGGTTACAAACAGAATTTGGAAATGGTTCGACCTAACGACTGGCAAGTGGATGCCTTATTCTCCAGTAAACAACAGACTGATAAACCAAGCTTACTGGGCAGGAAAGCCGACCGTAAGGATCTCATTCTCCAGGAGACGTTACCTCATAAATTTCTCGTGTATGACCCAAGTAAACGAGGACAGCGATAACAGAAGGCCGATAACAATGGGCTTCAAGTTCAACAATTCGAACAACGAAGACGCGAGCTCAGGATCTGATTCTAATATGGACACCGAGGAGAGTCCAACAGAAGAAAAACGGAACACTGTCGTCCAGGGTCTCGATCCGAGTCTAGCGCCGAGCATCGTTCGCACTTGCGTCAAATTGCTCGCGATTCCTGTTGATCGCGACGCTCTTCATGCTTTGATGAAAGTCTGTCTCCGGTTGACTCGGGATTACAAGAACGCAGCGGTATTCGCCCGCGAGGGTGGCGTACAGATGCTCCTCGACATGACACACGCAAGTAGCTTCGTTAACTGCGTAAGCTTGAGCACGCTCCTGATCCGTCACATGATCGAGGAGGAGCGAACTTTGCGTCTAGCGATGGAGAAAGTAGTTCGCTCGAGAACTCAATTCTCCATTCCACCGGCATACAAGGAAATTTTATTCATGACACGACAAATCAGCAGTGCGGTGTGTCGTGATCCGGAACTCTACCGAGACGTTTGCGAAAACATATTACGCGTAGACGTCGGCGTGGTGAAACGAGATGAGATCGACAATTATCTCATCGTCAAGGCTCTACCGTCCAATCATGCTTCGGCGTTGCCCATGGTCGAGGAGACCTCAATAAAGGTGATCCATGATCTATTGAACGCGCTGATAAAGCCATTGCCCGTATTACCGGAGGATACCAACGCGTCAGGAACACCAACCGGAAGTCCCGAGAAAAAAATCACCACTCAAGCTTCCTCGAGCATGGGAGCATCGAGCAGTAATTCGAGACGGGATCCCGTGAGAAATAGCGCGACGTCGACGAACGTTGCGCTTTACGAAGACGACCAGATAACGCCAATGAAAATTGAACATATTTACCCGAACAACGGTAAAGTCGAGGCCGAGGAAGCGAAGAAGCCTCTTTTACCGAAATCAGCGATATTGAAAATGCTCGCCGAAGCTGTGAGATCTTACGGAGCGGTAGCCAATTTGATTGCAGATTATTCGTACCGAGCTGGCCAGAGTGAAATGGTTCCCGAGAGTGTATCAGCCTTGGGATTCCTCCTGGATAAGTTACTTCCGGTGTCACCTGAAACTTCGAGCGATCGACAGTGCAGCAGCATGGCGAGAACCCTCATAGCTGCAATCGCCTCGTGCAACCATTCTCCCGAGGCACAAATGACACTCGTCACGGAAGTAAAGGCGGGTCTCACAAGGACTCTCGCACTTCCGGAAAGTTCTGAAAAGCACGCTCAATTGCAATTGCTTATTGGTTTGATATCGACGATGATCGACAGCTGTCCGCCAACTTCGCAGACGCAGCTGCGAGGTCCGCTGAAGTTCCATCAGTACAGCAACGTTAATTACATCGTTAAGATAATATTGAGGAAAGGAATTATCACGGATTTGGCAAAGATACCTCATAGTCTGGATCTATCGAGTCCAAACATGGCTGCAACGATAAATGCTGCATTGAAACCGCTCGAGACCCTGTCTCGTATCATCAACCAGCCCATGCCTGGCGCGGTCAACAATAAATTACCCAAGCCGAAGATTCGTATGGTCCAGGAAGAACCGATCGGTGATCAAACTGGGACAACTACTTCGGATGCCACTCATGCTGTTGGCGAGGAAGCCAACGAAGACGCTGAGAATACCGAACACGACATTTCACTGAACGCTGAGAGTCTCGAGCCAACTTCGGAGAGTCAGGTTCATGAGGAAGGCGACGTCGCTGCTCTCGAGGACATTATGGATCAACTTCTAGAGAGGTAGCGATAATAAAATGGTCAGACTGAGCTCACCGTTTTGATAAGAAAGCTCGCATGTTGTATCGTGGATGGTAAATTTTCTAAAAATCCTAAAAAACATTTAAAAATTCTTGGTGAGCTCAGTCTATTTGAAATCTACAAATTTGGTCAAAAGAATCAGTGTTGATAATCCAGCAGTGTTTTATTCCCCAGAGACGGCTCGGCCGTGACCGAGGAGCCTCAGTCAAGATCTCACAGACCGATGGATATCGACGACGAGAGTCTCGCGATGAGGGACACCCAGGACGATTTCGATCCGACTCGCGACACGACCGTAAGAGTTACGAGAAATTACCACATGATTCATCATTTTTTTCTTTTCATTTTTATTTCATCCTTCATTGAGTTCTTTTGGTATGATAATTATACTCACGCTTGTTTATATTTTTACGCAGGAGGATTTGATGAGCTCGGACTCCGATTCTGATGGAGATCCTTCCGAGGACAACGAGGATGAAGTTCATGATGATGAGGACGAAGAAGAGGAGGAGGAGGATGATGGTAAGTTTTTTACACTTTTATTAATGAAAAACAACAATTCCCATGAATTATAATTTTCTTTAATGATATCGTTTTTCGTCTATGTAATTGCGCAGGTGAAGAAAATGAAGAGGAGGAGGATGAAGAGGAAGAAGGCTCATCGAATTACGAAGACGAGGGTCCTGATATCTTCGACGGAGATGTTCTGCGTATTTTGCCAACCGATAGAGACGGCAGTAACGTCGTGATGATACCGCACAATTATGATAACTCTGACAACAACGCGATGACACCGGCATCGACGAGGCCTAGTCACTCCTGGAGCACAAGCTTCCCCCTGCCGCCGCTCGGACTTTTGGAAGATTTGCCATCAGTCTCAGAGAGTAACAGTAAAGATTTTTTACATTCATTAATTTATGATTTTTCATAATTTTTTATACATTTTTTTTTATGAACATTTTTAGTCGGCAGTGCCTATCCTCTTCGGATGACTCCAGGCAGTCTCGAAACGGCGAACGCTCGAGCTCAGCGACCGTTCCGCGATCGCAGATATCAATATTACCGATGGCCCAATCCACCGAGCCCAAATCCTCCAGTGTTTCTGCAGAGGTATTTATACATGTGTCCATACAAAAACTGTTAATTTCAAAATTGATCAGTTAAATTACTTTGTAGTCAGCACATTCAGTAGTATGAAAAATAATTGACTTAGTAATAACAGATTCGTGTTTTCTCACAGGCTTTTAGTGCCAACTGCTCAAAATTTGCCGTCAGCGGCCCATCAAGTACTGGCGTCGACTCTTCGCGATACGCGAGTCGTAGTAACTGACGGTCCTCTAGGAATTCTTGGAAATCAGGAAGAAGAGCAAATGGATTTCGTGGTAAAAACTTTTTGCCAGGAAAATCAAAATAAAAGTGCACCTCACGGAAAATTAACATTATGTATATTTTATTACATAGGATCAATCTGGATATTTATTCGGACCAACCCTCGTCGCTACACTCAACAACATACCAACTGCACTTCATTGGTGGATCGAGGAGAGCAAAATTCTCGATGGTGATACTCAACCCGACTGTTGCGTGGGCGTTGTGCACAAACTTATACCTGGATTGGAAAAACGCAGAAACGCTGAATTAGCTGAGCGTAAAGAAAAACGGAAAAAGCAACACGGGAATGAAAAAGAGGGTGAAAAGGAGACAAAGGAGACGAAAGAAGCACCGAAAAATGGGGACTGTAAGTATCAATGAAATAATATTTTCCATTTATATATTTTTTTATTTCTCAATCAACAATTTTTATCCAACAGCTGGAACGTCAGTTCTCATACCTACCGAGCAGCAACAGCGACCATCAGGATACATTATACAGAGACAAGATAATTCTAGAAGGTTTATTGCGACGGTCGAAGCTGCTTTCGAGACTGTACGCGTAGAAAATAACCGAGATGACAATATAATTGGTAATATCTCTGAGATATTGCACCAAATTTTAAACACGAGTGAAATAATCCGAATCACGTATTTTATTGATTCTTTTTTATTTGCAGGGGAAATGGAAGTGACTGTTCAAGGTGAAGAGGAAAGAACGACAACTCCACCGCCACCTCCACCTCCTCCGCCTCCGCCGCCGCCTCCTCAAGAGCAGCCGCTCGAAGTGAGAGATCCTCGTCTCGCGAGTAGAACCGCGATCCTCGAGCTTGCCGAGAGTATAATCGACTCCGTGAATACCTCGAGCACGGAAGAAGCGACGCGAATTCATAGATTGGCTTCGAATCGTGAAAGTGAAGAAGGTGCCGTCAACAGAACGCCGACGTCTCCACCGCTGCCTCTATTGAACGATTTCGTACCTCCCGCGGAGGAAGAAGTTTCTGCAAACGAATCCGGAGATCCAAACGCGTGGGTGCAAAGACTTTTGGCTCTTGAGCACACCAGACGCGAGAGAAACGCGAATGTTGTTGTAAATCAAGATCCAACGTCATCAACGTCCGAGAGCAATGACACAATTATCGAGGAAACGCCGCCGCTCTCCGAGCAAACTCCATTCGCGGTCATACCGAATCCCGAGTCTCAGACATCGTCGCAGAGCTCGCAGCAACCTCAACAGACGAACAGCCAAGAGATGCAACTCCCGGATGGGGTCGATCCATCATTCTTGGCCGCACTTCCGGAAGAAATGCGAGACGAGGTGATCACCGAGCATCTCAGACTCCAGAGAATTCGACAGCGTACACAACCAACGGTAGTCGAGGAAGTTACAGGACCCGTCGAGGTCAATCCCGAATTCTTAGCCGCGCTACCGCCCGCAATTCAGGAAGAGGTTTTGGCCCAGCAACGTCTGGAGCAACAACGCCATGCAGCGGCTTCAGCAAATCCTGAAGACCCTGTCGACGCGGCTGCTTTCTTCCAAAACTTGCAACCGTCGCTTCGACAAGCGATTCTCGCTGATATGGAAGAATCGCAGATATCCGTCTTACCACCGGATCTCGCGCAAGAGGCTCAAAATTTGCGTCGCGAGTTGGAAGCTCGAAATCGTCACATGCTGCAGGAAAGATTCTTGAGCCACGTTAGCCAAGGAAGCACAGCGTTGTCGAGTATATTAAGAAACACAGGAAGAGGTCGCGGAGGAACGCGTTTCTCGATTCACTCCGTACCCCAGAGAGCACAATGGCACCCGTGGAATGCGCGGGGTGACAATAGCATATCGCATCAGAGTGGCGTTGGCTTGAGATTACGCGGTAGACAACTTCTCGACCACGAATCGATGGCATGTCTTCTCATTCTCTTGTTCGTTGATGAACCCAAGATCAACACTCTGAGACTTCACAGAGTCATAAGAAACCTTTGTTATCACGGCAGTACGAGGGAATGGGTCGTAAAAGCTCTGTTGGGTATCATGGAGAAAAGTAACGACGAGAACAAGGAAATTATGTCCGATTTCTCTGGAAAATTCAAGAGAAAAGGAATGCATCTAGCGATAGACTATTGGTGAGTTTTGCTTAGCTTGTGTTTTATAATAATCTGTTTTACAGAGTATGTAATTTACTTTTTTAAATCTTACAGCAGCTCGCCAAAGTTGTTAGAAATGCGCAGCAGTCTCCAATCCTGGTTGAACATAAGCATAGACGCTGCACTCGGGTGCAGAGCGAATGTTTTCCACGTTGTAAGGCACAGTGGCAAGAAATCTGATCGCCAAGGAAATGTGATAGCGATTCATCCACAGGCAGCACCGACCGTTTGTCGTCACACGTTAGAATTGCTGATTTCTCTCGCTAAGAGCTTCCCAGCTTATTTCGTACCTACAAAATCTAGAGAAAACGAAGAGAAAGCCAAGGACAAGGATGCCAGCGGAGTTAGCAAAGAAGAGACCGGTGCCAAGCCGAAATCAGCGACAAAATCGTGTAAGAGCGACTTGCCAGATTTCTGGGATATGTTGCTGAAGCTCGACTCTTGCGCTTCGAAGAAAGGAAAATCCGTGCCGAGAACACACTCGAATTCTGCGCTCGGAGTTGAGCCTGAGCAAGGGCTGACGTCCTTCGAGCAGTCCGCATTTGGCCAATTGATATCGATGCTTCACTGGTCAGTTGTAAGACGAAGCAGCCAATTGACGGACAAACTTCTGCGTCTTCTTTCGCTGATATCCATCGGTCTCACAGAAGTCAATTCCTTCAGACGCCAAGACGCGGCAAAAGACAAAAAGACGGAACCGAGCAAGGAATACAGCGTCGCTGCTCCTGAGGGTCATCTCCGCTTAGCGGTTCAAGTTCTCACGAGCAAGAGTTGCTCCGAGGAGGGCCTCGAGGATGCTACAGCCTTACTCCTCAATCTATCGCACTGTCCTGATCCAACGAGACAACTGATTCTTAAGCTGTTGCTTGAGGGTGCGATGGAACTCGCCAAAATGGTGTGCGAGCACATAAATGATCTTATGATGGAGCTCAAAGTACTGAATCGTGAATTACAAAGAAGGAATTCCGTGGAGGAGCAACCCTCTACGAGTACACCTGGATCGAGCCGAGGAACTCTTCTTGACAGGTAAAATTTATCATCGAAAAGAAAATCTTTTGTCCTAGTATTTACATAATTTTCATGATTTTTTAATTATAGATTTACTCAAGAGAGTGTCATCGTAACAGCTCCGAGCAAAGTAAAAGCCGGTACTGATCTCCAGTTACCATCGATGAGTGCACTTGTCAGTAAAACATCTAGTCAGGCGTTCTTCTTGCGAATTCTTAAGGTCATCGTACAAATAAGAGAAGCGGTGCGATTGGCTAACAAAAAGAAGAGCGAGTCTGCGGCGGCGGCGAACAATTCTGCATCGACGGCAACGACACCCAAAACAACTACAACGACAGCAACCCCGACGATTCGTCCACCCGTGATGGGAACCGCAATGGAAACGGCAGTAACTAATCCTGTAACAGGATCAAGTAAGTTACAAAAAATGTCACGCTTATTTATACAAATATATTAATTTGTTATTAATTTTGTACATTTTTCAATTTATCAGCTGGCGAAGAAAACGCAACACTCGATAACGTCGCGATGGATACAGCTCAGGCGACTACCGCACAACCGGAAATTGCGGAAGCGACGTTTTCTCAAAACAGTTAGTTAACTCAAAAGACTTTTTACACAGGAATTCATTTTTTCGAAATAGCAAAGAAATACGAAAATAAACGTGTACTTGTTTATAGCAGAGGACGATAATCCGGCACTTCCGCTACTCAGTGAGAGTCTCGTGTTGGACAATCTATGGGAAACTTTGAGTGCTTGTTTGTTGGAATTGGAACACACACCCGACCACCACGCTGTTCTCGTTCTGCAACCAGCAGTCGAAGCTTTCTTCTTGGTCCACTCATCCTCGAGCACCGCGTCGCGAGAGCGTAATAACGAAACAAACGCTGAAACTCGGGAGGTCGTTCCTGACATGGCGCCCGTCTCGCCGATTTATTCCGACAGCGAGGGAACATCGCAACCTGAGGCTGCGAGCAATACCTCGTGGGATATAACGCCGACACCTCACAAGACTTTACCGTCCGACCAAATAAAGTTCCTCAAATTCGCAGGTGAGTTGGATATTTTGATTTGCGAATTTTAATTACTAAATCTATAATACTATGATTAAAATTGGTTCATAAATTTTCATCACAGAAACGCACAGAACAGTCCTGAATCAAATACTTCGACAAACCACGACTCATCTTGCCGACGGACCATTCTCCGTGCTCGTAGATCACACCAGAGTTTTGGACTTCGATGTTAAGAGACGTTATTTCAGAACCGAGCTTGAACGAATGGACGAAGGTATAAGACGCGAGGAACTCGCTGTCCACGTTCGCAGGAGTCACGTTTTCGAGGACTCGTTCAGAGAACTTCATCGCCGAAACGCAGACGATTGGAAAAACCGTTTCTACATTGTATTTGAGGGTAAATATACAAAATTTCCTTCATTCAATTAATTGTTGTTTCCTTATTTTTTCAAAACTGAAAATGAATCTTATTATTTATAGGCGAAGAGGGACAGGATGCCGGTGGCCTTCTCAGAGAATGGTACGTCATAATTTCAAGAGAGATCTTCAATCCTATGTACGCTCTCTTCACGGTGAGCCCTGGAGATCGTGTCACATACATGATCAACTCGTCATCTCACTGCAATCCAAATCATCTGTGTTATTACAAATTCGTCGGTCGTGTTATCGGTGAGAAATATCAAACACTAACTGCATTAATATTTTCATTGATATTTCTCTCAATGCTTGTAAATGAATTTTCTATCTTTTTAATATTTAACTAAAAAAGTTGTTTTCTCTTTTCAGCCAAAGCAATTTACGACAACAAGCTGCTGGAATGTTACTTCACTCGAAGTTTCTACAAGCACATTCTCGGCATATTGGTCAAGCACACGGATATGGAAAGCGAAGACTACAGTTTCTACAAAGGCCTTGTGTATCTCACTGAGCACAATATATCTGAGCTCGGTTATGAACTGACATTTTCTGCAGAGGTAAAAAATTGTTTTTCAAAAAATTACTAACTAATTTAATTAATTTCATAATTTCTATATTTTATGATTATAGGTCAACGAGTTTGGCGTTAATGACGTACGAGACTTAATACCAAATGGACGTAACATTATCGTCACGGAAGAAACCAAGCTCGAATACATCAGGCTCGTGTGCCAGATGAAAATGACCGGAGCTATCCGAAAACAGTAATTGTTATTTTTATAAATTCTTAATTGACCAATTTCGCAAACAATTCTGAACTGATGTGTATTTTTTAGATTGAACGCATTTTTGGATGGTTTTTACGATATAATACCAAAACGACTGATATCGATATTCAATGAGCAAGAACTCGAGCTCTTGATCAGCGGTTTACCGAACGTTGACATTGAAGACCTTAGGACGAATACGGAATATCACAAGTACAGTCCGACGTCATTGCAGGTAATTTACAAACATTACACGATAATATACAATAATTTAATTAAGGTATTAAATATTAAAACAATTATTTGTGCATAGATTCAATGGTTCTGGCGTGCCCTACGTGGCTTTGATCAGGCGGATCGTGCAAAGTTTTTGCAATTCGTTACCGGTACGTCGAAGGTTCCGTTACAAGGTTTCGAGGCTCTGGAAGGTATGAATGGTGTACAGAAATTCCAAATCCACCGAGACGACAGATCGACGGATCGGCTGCCTTCGGCTCATACATGGTTCGTTTAAAAAAAATTAATTTTAAAAACGAATAAACCTTGGAGCAATTATACTTAAAAAAAATGTTTCAGTTTCAATCAACTGGATTTGCCGGTATACGAGACGTACGACAAGTTGCGCAGCAATTTACTTAAAGCGATTCACGAATGCAGTGAGGGCTTCGGGTTTGCGTAAATACGATTAGTGGCTATTATTTTTAATGCATGAGATTTATCGATCCGAGAGAGGTAAGAATAGGCGAGGGAGAGAAAATAAAAAAGTAATGAATTTTACGCGTGTCCGGTTTCAATTTAATGGGCAAATTTGTGAGTGCGGGAGTCTCGCAAAACCCTGCCGATCTGCCGATAGTCCGAAATTGGAATAAGTATGAGCGAAAAGGATAACAATATCTATGAAGAACGCGCGGAATGTTCAGTCTTTCAGGAAATCGCTCACCTCCTGGTCTTGCGTGACCAAAATTCTATTGGATTGTACACATAATCTCCACGCATGTATGTATATACTATATTGTAATCAAGTGAAATTGTAATTTAATCAATTACCAATTTACGACGCTACCGCTATTCAAATGTCAGAGTTTATTTTGTTCAGATGAATCACGATAATGCTAGAGCTTAATCCATGATTCACGAGAGATCGCGAGAGCTCGTAAACGCGTCGATTCAATTGAGTCTCGTGTGTGCAAAGTTGATACTGAGATGAAAAAAAAACGGAGTAAAGGAAAAACTAATGAGTTCACGTATAAATGTAATAAGTAGGCATCTTGGCACGAGCGAGTGGCAAAGGGAGGGATTAATATAAGTCAGAAGATAAAAATACGTAATATACCGCGCTTGAAATTGATCAGTGACGAAATATAAACAATCACTTAACCGGTTCGATAGTTAGGATAGTGCGCCGGAAGGAGTCACACAGGAATAGCAAAACAAAAATTTGAAATTGGTATAAAAAAAGATGTTACTATCACATAAAACCATCACTGTGACGATGCGTATTTAACTTTTCGTGAAGGCTTTATAAGAACGAAACCGAGGGTCACTGAATCGCGAGAAAGATAAGTAAGAAAGAATGGATGAGTGATTGCAGATACGTGTGAACGGTGAAAGATTGCGATAAACAAAAAAAAAACAAGACAGCGAAGAGCCTAATAATAGATGAAATAAAAATGAAAAAAAAAACAAACAACAATTATCTACATTACGAACGATATCCTGTCCCCGACAGACGTATGGTTGTACACTATTAGTATTAATAATTATAACTAATTTGTAATGCATAATAATACTTTTTAAGCAATATCATTTTAATATTAAACTTTCAAAATGTGATGTTAAACGAAACAAGCAAAAAGATTGAAATTGTAATTCTTTTCCCCTCAATTTTAAATAAAGTTTACAGTTGAGACGAGCATCACGATTCATCACATTAGACGAGACAAAGACTCGAAACTGCAGATAATTCGATAATGATAATTGCACATAATATAATGTCGCTTAACTATGGGGCCCCCTCCCTTTGGAAATTGTTATGAGGTTGTTGTTTAAGAATCTCCGAAATAAACTAATGTTGCGTCTCTTATAAATCTTTGATTCACACGTTGACGCCTTTCCTGATTAAGAAACGAGGAAATAAATTTTTACGTGGCTCAAAAAAAAGAACTCGCTAATTATTTCTTAAGCTTTTGTGGGAAATAATGCACGTTTTTTTAACAAGAAAATATATATTTCAAATTTACAAGTACAAGGTATATGATTCAATATATCGAAGTTTTTTTTTGCTCCCGACGTGCACCCTCGGTCTCTATTGACTGTAAAGACCGACCCACAAATGGAAACAGCAGGCATTCACAAAACCCTCGACTAGGCTGTACACTTCGTTTAGGCTGAAAGGTGAAGTCGTCGCATCGGCAGATTTTCGATAAACCGCGTTCAATTCCTTAAATTTAAGATAAGCGGTTCATTATAGATATTTTAAGAGTCGTTAAAATTGACAAATAGAAGTAAAATATACTTACTCCTCGCGACGTTTGAAGATCGATCGTTAGCATCATAAAGGCTTGAAGGTAACTCGGATGTAATATCAGATGATGAGTAACCGTACCATCAAGATTGTTGAATTGTTTATGGTGCTCCTGATATTTGTTTTGCAAAACTTTGGCCAGTCCTTGATACCACGAAATTGGCTGATTCACCAAGGGCGTCAATCTTGAATCGATCGATGACAGAGGCTCGACTCGAGCCAACGATCGCAATTCCATAAATTCAGCGTAATTCATCGTAGATTTATTCTCCAATAGTTTATTCCATAATAAATGAGTTCTGCAGTGCAAACTGCCTCGTTCTACCATGTCGATGATATGTTCTCTCGCAGCACGAGCCTGAGTAATTATAAATTGCTGCATGAGTTGCTCGTGCGACGAATAATATCCAAGATAATTTATCGACTCCTGACGAATTTGACCAGGATGAGGAGAACTCGTAGTTTCCGGAGTCACCGAAGGTCCAACGGCGTTTTGTATCAGGGAATTTGGAACTGGAGGCGGGGTTGGTGCGATCGACTGAACTGCTCCGTCTCTCTCGTCCTCCGGCCAAGAATTTTCACATTTTATTGACTCCATAGACTCCTGACTGTCCTCGCTCAACCCAGCCAAATTTCCTTCCGCGATCGAATTTTGTCTCGCTTGGCACGTTTGAGAATTTGAATTGCACTCCAGGAAGCTATCGCTCTGGGAACTCGTTTCCGATCTCTCGACATTGTATACTGTACGAAATTTTCCTAGTTTGTTGTTTTCGAACTCTCTCTTCGGATATAATTCTTTTTTGCTCATTAGCATCAAATAGTATTTCAACATTATCTCGGATTTTTCGATGCTAACCGGTTGTTCGACCCTCGAGACGATCAGAGCTACGTCAAAGTCGTCTGTGTGCTTCGTGTCTTGAGAATCGGAATAACTGACTAGAGAAGTACTTTGCAAACGTATGAGAACGTACTCGCTGTCGAGGGAGTCCAGGCACTCGTTTGCCATTCCCAAAACTTGCATTCCATATGTTTTCTCGTTTGACAACAGGTACGAATACAAAGTTTGAGCCGGAGTTGTAATATTATTCACAATAATTGAATCTGCAAAAACATCAGAGATGAATGATACATATTATTTCTTTACACTTTATTTATAAAAATATTTAATTGGCCTTACCGCTATGGACAAGATTTCTCGCATAATTTGGCGCTTTGCTGTAATATTTCACGAAATCGTCCAGAAATCGTGTTAGATGGTAACCATGTTGCAAGGACCATTGGCTCGTACCCGCAATGTATGAATAAATGCAACGAAGATGAAAGTCGTAGGTGAACGAGTGCAGATGCATATTAACTTTTATCTTGTCACAGGCATCGACAAAGCTCAGCATGAACTAAAAATAAAATTCAAACGTATGTAAAGTTTAGATCTTACGATGGACCCATCACTGAATTTTTTCATGTTTACCTGATTGACAAGAGCACTGCTCGCTTTCGTTTGCAATCGACTGCACTCGACGATGCAAAGTCTTGCAGCGAAAAATGGTTCGGCTAGGTGAAGTTCGAAAAGGAGAACACCACCAAGCATCGATTTTTTCAGATAACAATCCTGATTTGGATTTTGTTCCGCATTACTAGAAATGCAACACAATGAAATAAAATTTAAGAAAAATACACATATTGATACAAAATAATATGAAAAAATGTCCTATGAATTTACGCACTTTTGTCGTCCTTCATCAATCTGAACTGGATGGAATCCTAAAACTTGAAGATACTGTTTATACTCGGTGAGCATCGAGGTACACAATTCTTGGTGCCAAAGAGTCAAAGTGCTGTCGGCGTTACTACCCGCGGAAGAACTCTTCCAAGGGCTCTGCTGTTGTGGTCCAGCAAGCGTTTGATATGCTGATGAAACTGGAGTCAAAGAATGATCTCGCGTAGCTGCCGACTGCAATCTCCATTGTGGTAGAAATAATAGAGGTGTATGACAATAATGAATCAGACGAGAATGCTGTTTGAACGCCGAGAGGTTGACAGAAGATATTGGAATATTCGGACCTGAACTCCGACTTTGCCACATCGCATATAATCTGGTAAGTTCCTCTGTGAAAAAAATTATTCATTTCTTTCATATAGTTTCTGAATATATTTTAGCACGAGGCATAAAAATATAAAAAAATAGTGCAGTACCTTTCGATTTTTTTTCTCTCTGCTGAACATCAAAAAGATCGTAGGCTGCTTTGACCACAGGGTCGGTAAGATTTGGTGGATAGTGCGGACTAGGTTTCGAGTCTCTTAACGACTGGCCAGCTATTCGGTCCCAGCAGATTTGATTTGGTCCTACTTTTCCTGGGACTCGATTTCCAGCGCGAGACCAATCTTTTCCATCGCCTGAGGAGCTATGAGAAAATTTACTCAAACTCTCGATATCTGCTAGCGTACAACAATTAGATCCACTCTCGTCTCGACGATAAGACTGTTGCAAGGGCTGGTGATGGAATATTCCTAATTTCTGCATTGTTATATTCGTGAACAGTGTTGACCTTGCTGATAACCATGTGCCCAAGTTGGTTGCTTGTTTGATAAGTTTTTCTGATCTCTCCTTTGACCAGTTGTACATGTACAGGATGAACTGTGAAAAAATAGAAAAACTTTATTCATTGTACTTTTTCCTAATTATTATTTTTTTATGATTTTTTAAGTTTTGACTCACACTATCGTCTTGTACTTTAGCTAACAGCAATCGTTGTCTCGGTATAAATTTTGACTCTTGTATCAACGGATTAAATTTTTGCAGTAACTTTTGATCTGGAAAGTTAAACATTCTTTTAGAAAAACAACATAAAAATAATAATTTATGGATATAAAAAATTACCTTTAGGAATGAGCAGCTCCAGTTTTATATTTTTGTCAAATATAGATTTCCATTGTTGAAAATTTCGTCCGATGACGATGGATTTCATGTAGGTCTCTCGAGTCTCTTTGGTCAGATCGCAAGGTATGTAGACAAGAGGCTGTACAGCACCGTCGGTCGTAATAACAGTTGTACGTTTTTTGTCGTCGCTCAAAGAAATTTCGCTCGGATTGAAAGCCAACATCCCATCGGGCGGCAATCGTTCCTCGACGATAAAGGGTTGTCGACTGCGAAGAACGTATGCACGCGTAGACGTGTCGGGAGCATTCGATCGTACGAGATTCTGAAGTTCTTTAACTGTTGTCGAAATCGGTTGCCTGTTTTGAAGATTGACGACGTGTTTTTTTACTGACGATACTCCCATTTCCAATGCAAATTGAAACCAGTGAGCCATCGTCGTGTGATAAATTTCGTGGAGAATTCTATCTTCTCCCGCCTCAAAATGATTGAACTCCTCAACTGAACCAGTTGATATTACTGACTCATAATTTTTTTCGATCTCAGATTTATCGTTGCTCGATGAAATCGTCAGAGCGGTTGGCAAAAGATTATACTCCGTTATGAGATCCCACGTCGCGTGTTTTATCGCAGCGCATAATTTGTCAGTGAGAGTTTCCAGATTGACTCTTCCTTGTTTCCAGATTCGAAATTCAATCGGAGCTCCAGGCACGGATGAAGTTCGATTTGCTGCCTCGTACGAGGAAGTTGAAACAACGGTCTCGAAGTCTTGAATTCTAAGAAACGCTGGAAATCGTGCTTTTTCGTGAAGAGACTCTTCGGAAAAAGAACTAGCAATGGCGAGAGCTATGCAAGCGATTCCTCGACTCCCGCTCGAGTGACTCTGGTTGTAGAGAAAAATATCGTTCTCCGCAACTCTTAAATTCGAGCCTTCTGGTTGCGAATAATCTTGCAAGTGATAGTGAGCTCGAGGATCCGTATACTTGGGTATATACAAAAATTGAAGGATGTTCTGTCGAAGATAGTAAGCAAGTGCGTCCATGTGAGGCAAACAGTGAGGTTGAACAGACAATTGTATATAACTCTCTGGAGGTCTGTACGGTTTTTGAATAAAGTGTACATCAGCCGGTGTCAGTTTGCACATAGGATTACGAGCGAGCATCACCGAGAGGACTTCCAAAACTGCGTCGTCCAGTCTATTCTGCAGAACTTGAATTAATTCTCTCTTTATTTCCATTCCAGGCTCAGAGATTCCATGAACGACGAGAACAATCGAATCGTCACATTTGCTCAGGTAATCAGAATCTTTCTCGCCAAAGGAACGAACTCTGGGCCTGGTCTCTGAGGTTTTAGTTTGATCGACCCGGAGACTCGTCCCTCGAGATTGAGACAGCGATGCGACGCTGTTGCTCCGCGAGACCATGAGACGTTCATCACTTTCGGAGAGTTTATTCTGCAATGGTTTTCCATTGCTCGTTTGCTCGTGGAGTCTCAGGTAAAAGACATTGGCTCTGTTCTCACGGTAGACGAACATGTTACTTCGGTTGTTTACCGAGAAACGATTCAAAACTCCGTGCAGGGCTTTTATTCCTCTCGAGAGCCCGGATCTACCAGGACCAGTTTTTAAATGCGGATGCAGGCAAAACGTGACCTCCCAAACACCCGGACAGCGGAACATTCCTGGAGTCATATTCGAAGCGTTCTCATTGTTCGGGATGAGACCTACAGACTCGTTGCTTGATTCTCCACGCCAGGATGGGTCATCCTGAGACTCCGCTTCTAAAAGAGGGTCACAGTTTCTCGTTTCGTGCAAACTTTCAAGCAACAGGTATTGATTAACTCGTCGACATATCGCTGTTATTTGAGCCACTACCAATTTTTGTACTTGGCGATAACGATCCACCTCGGACGACACGAATTCAAGAAACCTGCATGTATAATTTTTTTTATGTTAATTTTATAATAAAATTAATGAAAATGAATAAAAAATTGCATAAAATGAACGATATTTACGGACCTACAGTGAAAATATATGTCAACATGGTCATTTTGAACTTGGAGAATAAGCCAGAAATTTGGTAGAAGAGTTCTACGTTCGTCAAGATCCACAAGCCAATTGAAATCGTCTTCGGAATTGCTGCTGTCACCCTCGTAGCCATCATCGGTCCCAGGATGACCATCACCGATGCTCGAAATTTCTGAATTGCAGCCAGGAGGGTCTCCAGAATCCTGCTTGCTCGTTCGACTGTTAGCATGGTGCGACGTACTCGCAGGATCATCCATATCGAGAAATATTCCAGCTGTTCATCAAAGAAAGTAACCAAGATATTACAAATTCTTAATTTACTTGAATTTTTACGAACTTACTTTTTTCCTCTTTTCCTGACTGGACTAATTCGTCATTCTCATTTTTAGGACCCTCGCTCGACTCATCTTGAAGCTCTAGCTCCGAAATAATCGGATTCTTGACTAGATAAAAGTAATTTGAAGTTTTACGTATGCAGTAACGATCGATCTGCAAGTTCTTGAGTTCTTCGTAAAATTTTGGCGAGCTGTTATTTGACGAGTACACGAATTGAAGGGACACCTTGTCCTTGTGGCAACTGGGACGATCGTTCGAGTCAGAGACGTGCTGAGCGACGAATTTCAACGTCTCTTCGGTTGGTGGAGATTTGTCGAGAAGAGCCGTCGCTGTTTCGTCCTTGAGAAGCCATTCGATCTCCGAAGTGAGATTCGTAATCGCATGGTGCTGATGTGAGGGCAAATGATCGATTCTCTCTCTTCCAGGCTCATTCTCAGAAATTTGAGTATCATTGCCAGGACTGGATTCGCTCTCGGTTCTCGGACTTCCAATCGGAGAAACGCTTCGATACGAAGTCGTCCTGAGAGCTCCGCCACCTCGTTCCAAATTTATCTCCCAGACTTCTTTGGGAAGATTCAGACATATGATATCCAGGGTTATCTTCAAATCTTTTGCACTGCAATCCAAATAGTCATCGAGACATTGACGAATCTCTGCGAGGCAGGTCGGCATCAATTTTACCGGAATACTCGACAGAGTCGATCTCACGTGAACAGAGCAGCTCAATTGCAAAAAAAGTGGCTGTGCCTTTGGCCCGCTCACGTCTTCTCGTAAGTCGCTGACCAAAGACTCTGTCGAGTCGTAACACGCTCTTTTAGATTCGTCGTGAGATACATTCGTAACCGGCCAGGTCGCGTTTGTCATTTGGTTTGCTTTACCAGACGGATTGTCCATTTTACAATCGAGCGTCTCCGAATGGAAAGTAAATTCTTCCAGATCGTCCTCGCTGTCGGAACTTTCATAATCCAATTGTTTCTGCAAAATATTAAATTCAATTTAATTCGCGATTAATTAAGTCTTTATGAAAATGAAAATTAAGGTTTCTAACCCGTCTGTCTGGATCGCAAGACGGCGCAAAGTAATAAAATTCTGGATGAGTGGGAACAGGATCAAAAGCTACTCCAATTTGTCTACGGAATTTTTCTTTTATCAGATTGTGCAGAGGCTGAGCGTCGGCGCAAACGGAACTCGAGAGATTCGAACTCCACTCGGACGTCGTCGTATTTCCAAAGTGTCTGCATACAGTTCTTAAATAATCCGTTATATTTATTTCTATCAGAGCTTCCTCGCACTGCTCGACAGCAGCCTCCATGTCTTCGTAAGAGACTGTCAATGACAGAGCCAGAGACGTGTAAACAGCGAGAACGTAGCAATGACAATGAGCGAGACTCAACAATTTGCAATGTTCCATCAGGCTTCGCTGATCTGCAAAAAAATATAGAATAATTCAACTTCACACTCTCATTTTTAAAAGACGATTTTTTAGTTAAAAAAATGAATATCTCGAAAATTTACCACTGGACAAATTGTCCGAATCTTCGCTCTTGGGTTCAGGCGAAGTGGGCTTGGCATCGTTTCCACTTTTGAGATTCACGTATTCTTCGCGCACTTGCTCACCCAGCGTGAACGTGTGATCTTCGTAAGTGTCCTTGATCCTTGAAGATTGTGCTTTGCTGATGAGAACTTCAATGAGTAACGAGAGTGAGCAGTCGTAGACGTAAATTGGAAGCACGAGCCGTGGCTTCGCACTGTTCGTTACGACTTTCCGACGTTTCTCCAATTTCGGAGTACTCTCGGCCGTCGTTGTCAAACTTGAGAGATTCGTCTCAAAATCGTTTACGAGTTGTTCGTTCGAGACTTTACGCTTTCTTGAATTTTCCGGCGGTGACAAAAAAACTCTTGATTTATCCTCCATTATTTCGTGTATCGGTGTCAAAGCTTCTAGCAATTCATTCGTTTTTTCGAGGGTAATTATATCTTCTTCGATTTCACAAGGAGACATCATCAACCTGACATCCTTGTCCGTCGCAGGGATCATCGTGACGATGACGTGCGTCACGCTCACGCCCTTCACGAAACATCGCCATCGAATTCCATTTCTGATTTTCTCGTCTGTAAAAATTACGTCGCTAATCATTCTAGAATTTTGTCATACATTTTTCATTTTCTCATTCATTTTTGTAATTCGCTAATAATATAAAATTTTTTATACTATCCAAAGCTTGTCAGAATAATAAAAAAAATAAGTTTTATCATCGATGACGTCAATGTTATCAGAACTTTCATTGAAATCGATCGTTATCAGTATCTAGACCGCACTCGTTAATCTTGGTACGAATTGCATTTAATATTGGTAACGTTGTACCTATGAACGGGGAAAAAGGCAAGGACGGTCCATCGTCGCGAGGCCTCGCTAGCAACATTTCCGTAAACCTCTGAGATTCCCTGTCGTTGAGCAAGAGTTCCTTATTATGAAGGCGTTTCATGTGCTCTAATAAATTTTCCATGAGAATGCTGTTGGCATCGACTCTCGCTTCGTCCTCATAAATCGGGTCTGACAACGTAAAACATTCGAATGAATTCTTTTTTTCAAATTTTAAAAACTAAACAAAAAATGACGTTTTGCTATTCTTTCGCGATTGAATAAATTATGAATAATGAACTTTATCTAACCGACAGCACGCATCGAATAAAGAAGCTCAGCCTGATGACATTTGGGCAATATATTTAGTATATCGAAATTAAAAGACATGGGATGAATTCTCTGATCCGTTGTTGGAAGACCCTCCAGCAAACCCTCGGAAGTTCCTGTCGGCTTGGAAAGTCTGTTGCTCGGGAGCCAACCATTTTGACAGAATTGCGACCCTTGATATAGAAATCCGATATTTTTTTCAGAATTACTCTCATTCGGTTCGACCTGACTGAGCAGACTTAGATGCTCCAGAGTCAACAGCGCGTTGATGCACTCCTCATCGAAAAAGGAAATCTGTAAAAAATTTACAAAAAAAAAGAAAACAAAACAAAAATAAAGCTTTTTTATTTATTTATTTCTGAAATAAATTGAATAATTTACATGCAATTTTACAAAAAATTTTAGTCACAAAGTATATTATATTGCAATTTCGCAATTTGCATCCGTCGTCGATAATATTTGGCAATGTGTTGTTCAGGTGTCAGGAATAAGTTGGAGGAGTTGAATCTCGCTTTAATTACGAAGCGTAGAGACCACTTCTCCACTTGAACCATAACGCCTTAATTGAATATACGCTTATCGATTTTCATCTCTCCAATTTTTGAAATCCAGAAACAATTCACGCTCCAGTGGGGTATCGAGAAGAGGAACGACGCTTCACCGGACTACCTCGAGCTGGAAGAGTTAGATCTGACAAGTACCCAAATGCGAGGCTTAAATCGATGCCTAAATCTTAACTTCCAGCTCAAGGCCGAACGGTAATCCCGGAGCCACAGAAAAATCTCATCCTGGCACAAAAACAAACGACGACGACGAAATCCAGGACTCTGGACTTTTGTTCACTGAGCACCGAAATTATTGCGTAGAAGAATGAAGACGAGAATTTCACGCTTTTATTTTATTTTTCAAAATGGAAATAATTTTCGAAAATTTTTAAATAATTTATTCTTGATAATTCAAAAAAAATTGATCCACTCTGATATTCTAGAATGTTTTTCCTTCGACGTCGAAAATGAAACCGGATGGAGAAGGGACGGTGCGATCGTCACGAACAAAGATGATGTACTGTGAGTTCGGTCTCGTGTAAAAACGGTACAACCCGATAAACTAGCAGGCCCAAGAGACAGGCTGGGCCCTATATATACCTGAGAGGAGTGTGACTGATAGGCAAACCCCGTCCTAGGTCCCTCATCGATATCCAAGCCCCACCCTGATAACGATAACCGAGCACACGTTTGCGATAAACGTGTCTACATTGCCCGTCCGATCCGTGATCACGAGCGATCACCGAAGGCAAAATTTTTTCGGTAATCGCCAGCGGATATTTGCACTCGAAATTTCACCGAATTAGCGAAAATGTACGAGGAACAAAAAAAATGAAGACGGGAGGATTGTAGAATCCAAAACGTAGATGGACGATTTTTTTTCCTCATGATTTCGATGTATGACGAAACCAACGATGATCCGATAAACTTGATAAATCTGAGAAAAATCTCTGGAAACCCATCGTGTTAATTTTCTCACTATCTTTACACCGAGTGTTCATCGAGAATACTGTCAGCATAGTTGGAAGAGAGTTTCACCTGCGAAAAGGTGAGGCGGAGGGGAGGAGGAGCGTGATATCTCCCCGTCGATCGACACCCGGACGAAAATATTCAAGATAACACTGCAGAGACAGATTACGCAATTTTTTCACCAGTGTCGTGAGTATATCGTTAAGGATAAAAGTCTGTCCGAATTACTCAAGCAATTCTGAAAAATCGATCGTCCAGTTTCGACAGTTTAAAAAAAAAGAACCAAATCATCGAATATTTTTTTCGGTACGGAGACAAAGATCAATCACGATAAGACAGAATTTTTTGAAATAATTGTCGAATTGTATCACGTCGGTAGAAATGACGAGAGCGCAAAGCGAGACAATCTTTTTCTCGGTAATCTCTGACCAATGTTTGTCGAGCGAGATAGAGGATAGAAGCCCCCGAGAACCTCGACAAAATAAACCACTTGAGAAAAGAGCTCACAGCCTATTCTCGTACACGGAGGATAAACTTTATATGTTGACTGATTACGGGAAAAAATGGTATATCAGTGCCCGCTTGAGATAAGCGGAACACGACTATAAGCGTTGAAATAAAATGGGAAATTTTTTTTCGGATGAAAAAAGAATATTCGGGCCTTCCTTCTTTTTTTCGTCGGAGCAATCCAAACTCTGGGTGAACAGCACGACGAGATATACAGGTGAAGGAACGAGCGCCGGGACATCTCGCGTTTCCTCTTTCACCAAATAGCGTCTCCACCTTTTTTTCAGAATGTTGACTCGATCACTAGAATTCTCCGAAAAAAACCATTGCTTTAATTTCATTGTCAAAAATAAATAAAGGAATTTCTCCCGATACGATCTGAAAAGTATTTTTTCAAGTACCGCGTTTTTGGGAGGCTAAAAATTAGGGGACAAACGAAATTGGCCTGATTGTAAATTCCACTTGACGATATTTTTGATAAGAATCATGATTCACGCGAGATACGAATGGTCAATAAATTCGGCGAAAATTTCCATAGATCTCGTTATAATTGTGCGTTGGAATACAAGTATTTGACAAGAATGAAATTGAATGTAACAGAAAATTGGAAAAAGCTGAATTTCTTTCGAAAAAGACAGTACAGAGAATGAAAAGTTTCTCGATCATCACGTACGTATCTGTGCAAGTATTGATCCTAGTTATCTTATCAGCTGAGGTACCTGAGTTTTTAAGAATACGTAGAAAATCTTATCGATTCGACTCAGCTCGAGGATGAACGTCGAACTTTCGTCGATGATCGATCAATCACGCGAAACAAAAAAGTTATCGATGACGGATGCAACGCGAGATCGAAAATTAAATAATTTTTTTTACTAACAATTCACATTAGAGGAACACGAAAAATGACTTACCGCTTCGGGTACATGATGATAAGAGAGATTGTGCATGTAAGACGCGGTGGGTTGAGCCGGCAGTTTTGCCCGACCGCATTGCGGTTCGATCCAAATTTCTGTAACTATTTGAAAGTCTCCATTTCCTTCGTTTTCTTCGTTCCCGATTTCACCGTCGCCCGTTTCTGTATCAAGTCGTACCATTAAATTTTTAGTACAAAAAAAATCAATCGATAAGTGAAAAATTTTGCAATCGCACCTTCATCAGTTTCATCATCTGAATCGCTGTCGCGATCGAGAGTCGGATTCGTTATCACGTGTGGAGGAAATAGAATGTACTGTATGGTGCATGGATTTACGCAATTGTCCGTCGAGCCTCGCATTTGCACCTCCATCACCATGTTTATTATCCCGGCGGACGAGTAGGCGAAGCTGAAGCCTTCAGCCAAACGCATTCTGTGAAAAAATTATTCATAATTATTATTTAATTTTCATTTTTGTGTACTTATAGTATAATCAAGCTCCACTCCATCTGTCACAGTAACTTGTACAGTTTGAATAAATATATTTCTAATATATTTATTATAATTATTAATGAAATCATGTTATTCAAAAGAATACCTACTTAGTAATTGTGGAAAGTATCCTGGCGATAGCTGTGGTATTTAGTCGAGGTAGTATGATCGCAGGAATCGTTCGGACCAGAGGTTTTTTAACGTTCCACAGCCATCGACTATGGTAAAGGTATCTAGACAGGGTAGTTGTTAGAATGCCACCAGGGATTTGCGTACCTCTGACCGGTACGGGTTGGGTACCATCAGGAAAAATAACGGTGTTGAGATCCACCGGCACGCGTTCGTATCTTATGAGAATTCTCTCGAGGGCCTTGTGAATAATTGCGCAACAGGGTGTCTCGTTTTGCTCCGTTGGTCGGTTCGGAAGCGTAAGTTTCGAGAGTCTCTCCAGGAGATCGACGACGACATTGTGGCGAACGACACCCTCGGTTCCACCGGAGAATGCCACGTTCAAAACAACGCAGAGAGCCTTGCAATTTATTCGTATTACTGAAAACGATACCGGTGGTTTCTCTGCCTCTCGATAAATAAATTGGACGTAAGTGTGATTCTCGACGAGTACGAAGGTCGACCAATTTTTCAGCATAGCGTATAAAACCGCAGCTGCCTGACGACATTGTACACATTGGAATCTACCGCTTTGATTAGCTTGGTGAAGGTACTTTGGTAAAGGCCTGTCGTGGGACAGAATGAGAGTTATTTTTTGGGAATGCATCCATCGTGCCCACTGTTGAGGATCCAAAGAGACGACCGGTTGCCAGATCTTGCCGAATTGAGGACACGCGGCTTCGCTGTAAAGTTCGCATTTTTAGTATATTTTAAATATACTATAAAATTGTATAAAATAAAATTGAAGTGGATCATTAAATACCTCAATTGCACTGCATTACCAGCCGAGGGATAGGACGGCAGGTAAAAGACTGGCATCCCGCTTCTGATCGTGTCTGAAACGTTGTACCAGGTCCATCCGAATTCAGGGAACCAGCTGAAATGAGCGAGCATGTTGTCACTCTCGGTGAGCGCGGTGAGCGTTGACCAGAATCGCGAGACCACATTTTGGCGATACTGGGACTTTAGAGGCTTTTTGGATAGGCACGTGATATCGTGAAGAAACTCATACGGAGCTGTGAAAATTTACGTTTAATACATCATTATAATTTTTTTTATTATTATGATTCGTAGTTTTGAATAATTACCTTCAATTGTAATTGTATATTGCACAGTATTCGATGAAGCGAGAGACTTTGACGGCCAGGAAGTCGAGATAAGATATTCAAGGTAGACGTGACTTTTCCAAGGTAAAACAAAACAAATTTCCAGCAAGCCATCCCTTATCGCGACTCTCTTGATGAGATAACCATCCCGGAGTCTGCAGCAAAGTAAACTGCTCAGAGTGCACGTTACTTTGTCATCGATCTGTTTTTTTCTTAATAATTGTGGCCTCTGATGACCGTAAAAAAGTGAATTTCCGGTATGCCAAACATTGAGTGCAGAAGAGGGCACGCAATTTTCATTTCGATAGAGTTGCCAGCACAGAAAATTTCTGTGATACATGTTCATCTCGCCACCGAACGAAGGTGTCTAAAAAATAGTAAATATAATTGAAGGAACAATACTTCGTTGTTTCGTTGCAAAATGAGATAAAATATACACGTACATCTTGCGGAACATAGGGCATGTAAGTACCAAGAGTTGCGGTCGCTATGAAGCATAATAAATCTTGATAGGGTACAAGGCCGTTTGCGCAATGCGGATGATAAGAACTGCCGAGATGTATAAAACTGCAAGCGACGGTTGTGGCGCGTAGTTGTTGGACGACTGAATCCAGAACATGAATATCGGTCACACCAACGATACCATCGGATATCACAATTAAATCTGTAGTTAAATAAAAAAAAAAACGATATATATAGTGTTCAAGTTTGGCAGGGAATTTCTTCCAGTATTGAAGAAAATTGTGAAATTTATCACTTTCATGGTTTTACAAATGTCATATTTAAAAAGCATTTACTTACGGGCACAACTGTGCTCAGGCAGAAGAGTGAGAGCAAGCATTCCATAACGTAGCATGTTGATAAAACTTGCTTCTGGCGAAACCATACTAACGTTCATCATTGAAGTACCACCATTTATTCCTATGTTGTTACCACTTTCCTCAAAAAGACCACCAACCAATTGGTCGCTCTCTGCTCTTAGGGTTTCCAATTGTTGATTAGCCATGGCAGTTGCTCGAGCAATTTTTTTCTCTAATAAATACAATTGATCTTCAATGAAGAGCAGAAGTTGGCCCACATTGTGCGTATTCACCAACCAACCCTGGACCAAAACTTGCTGTGCAGGGTTTGTAAAAAATGGAGTATGCACTATCACAGTGATGTGGATTTCTGGCTTCATCTTACGCTCTCTACTGCCGGGAACTGTGAACTGTAAAATAAAAAAAAAGTCACAGACATTTCTTATCGTAAAACAAATAACTTCCTGGATGGTAATTATGATTCCTCACCGGCTTTGTAATATTTTCTAAAAAACGTTTGGTTGCCAAATAAGCTTCGTCTATCACAATTTCTCCATGCTGAATGTCCTGCAAATGAAAAAAATTAGATTATGTATTTTTCGAAGTAACATTCAAGTGGAGGCTTATATATTATATGAAACAAAATATTCCTTCTCTTGTACTTACCACTGTACCCAAGGATGGACTAAGATCCAAGCACAGTACTATTCTATACTTGTGAGCAAGAAAAATGACACTTGTAGATTTTGTTACTCTGTATTGAAAAGTATGGCTTGTTTCGATAGACCATGTCAATGGTGGATTTCTTGGCAAAACAGATACAATTTCCAGTTCAGGCGCCTCCCCATTTTTAATATCTGGAAACTGTATAAAAATTACAGTTTCCAGATGTTCCAGAATCCACTGGGCTCTGACATTGCGAGAGATTGGAAAGCCTTCTTTCATCAATAAAAAAACAGTTGCAGCCTCCAGCATAAGCTTTTCCTTATTAAAAAAAAAATGTTTATTTTTTAAAATCAAGATGTAAATTAGTTTATTATTAAAAATATTCTTTTTCAAATTTTACCTCGTTTTCGGGACTATCCATGATGATTTTTTTTCACTATTTATACAAAATCCATTGTTGTGGTGACAGGCTTCGAATTTTTACGTCAGGACATTATTGTTGGCCCAACGTCGACGCTTTTTTGTATTTGCGACACGCGATCCTCTCCGTCTTACGTTTATCTTCGAACTAAGCATTTATTTAGAATTCGAACCCTCAGTAATCTCATTTAATTGATAAACTGATAAATAAATTATAACCTATAAACATATCAAGCTAAAATATGTGGCAGAAGCACACTTTTCGAGCTTGAACTTTTGTAAATATAAGAACACAAACAACTGCACTAACACAGTGACATTGACTCTGCGCGTACACGTGGTCAAAAAATAGCAAAAATAGTTTCGCACGAGCGTATTCGTTCGCTCTATTATTGTTTGAATCAGCTGTGGTGACTTTTTTTATGTAGAACACAAAGGTCTCGCTATATATCGTTATACAATGATAATAATTTTTTAGAAAAGTTCTCTAATGACACTTGCAATATTGTGAAATGCATCCAATGCACCACAAACATTTCGTGCTCCGTTCCGCGCGTATCCGAAACTGTTTTACCGACAGAGTTCGTGAAGAAAAAAATTCCAAGAATATTTGAAATGTTTTCAATTAAAGTTTCTTCAATGGGTAGGATTTATTTTGAATGAAATTAAAATCATTGAATAAACGTATGGAAATTAGAAAAATCGTTGACAATGTCATTTTAAGAAATTGATGTTTATTGAAAATTCTTTTTATCATACATAATAACGTCGTCAGGCATTCTTTCTGATTTGATGGAACAATATAAATACAGGTAACATCAATCCTGACGATATGTAGAGAGTAAATAGTATGCTGAATCTCTTTGTATTTCTTACGTCAAATGGAAATACCTGAAAGTGATAAATTGATGAAAATAATTTTATCGTAAAAAATAATGAGACAGCAATTTTATGTAAAATAATCTAACCTCGTGAGGTTCAGGTCCACCTCCACGATCGAGTGGTAATTTTTGATGATGTATTCCACGAGAAAATGTTGAGGAAAATCTTGTAAAATTTCGAAAAACTTTGATGGGCTTCATTTTTCTCGCTGTTATACGACACGATATTTGTTTTTTGTTAGCTCAATAAATTGTAACCATGGATATCTATTTTCTGTATAAAACGAAGTTTTCTTTTATTTTTCTTTCTTATGAGATAATTATATCTACACACTTTTTTTTCGTGGGATAACGTATGGACTAGGCGATACTAATTATCCTATGTTATCCTAATAATGGTTTCAGAAATACAGTTACTATTTTTTCGAAAAACTTTACAATATTTTATGCACGCGTTAGTAAAAAAGGAAACCTAATATGTAGTTTGCATTAAGGATATTTACAGACCAAAAAATTTATGTACACGTATCGTAATCGTGCCGCGGTCGATCATTTTAAATTCGGGTATTTAAAAAATCGTATTTTTCTCGAGAATTTAAAATTCGTCAAAAGATCCAGACGACACGCTTTACAACCACGGGTGCCACGAGGGATCCATTCGACACAGATTGTCATGGCTATTTGCAGCTGCGACCAAAGTTCCGACTTTACTATCCGTACCGTCGAAGTTCGCCAACGAGTTGAGTCTCGTCACTATGGCGGTGACTGCTCTCGTTACCATCGTTATCAAAAGTTCGCCCTTCATCTCGCCGGGCACTTGAGCAGCGCTTTCAGAATCCTCTTGCTTTTTGCTATGATCGGCTATTACCTCGTCGCGCAGGATGGCTCGCAGTATCGTGTGAACTTTGAACGATGGCTGGACGAGGCAGCGAGCCGTGGCGATGGCGCTCGCGGTTAACGGACCTGAGACACCTGTAGAAACAAAAAATAGTTTTCGAATTTATTTATAATTTATCTGAGAGATAAGAATATATAAATTTATTTATTATCTTTTTTGTAACTTACCTGTGCTCGTCAAAAATTCGAGGATGTTCGGAGTAAGTCTGAACGGAACTGGTCGGTTCGCGTCGAGCTCTCCAGAAGTATCGTCAACGTCGAATTTGAAATAAGCTATATTTATGAGGCCGGAATCTTGATGAACGTACATCATATCGGGGTTGAGACGAGTCAGGTGAAGAACGTATTCCGCGAAGCAGGCGAGCGATAATTGAAGGGTGAACTGAAGAAAAAAAATTATTTAATTAAACAGATTAAAGAGAAAAAGATTGATGAGTAATAAAATATAAGTTTCGTCTACTCTACCATTTTTCTAAACGTCCAATAATCCGTGGCCGATGGGAAAGTTTTTGTAGCCCAGTCCTTGAGCATCGTTCGCGCGACCATCGTCGTTTGAACTTCTTTAAGAATGTCTCTAAGTACTTGATGACTCGCTTGTGCGCCTCTTGCCTGGACGGTCGCGAGTCTCTCATAATAACGCGCGATTGGTGCATCGTGCTCGATTCCGAGTTTGGCGCAGCCTTGCTTGTAAATGTCGAGGAGAGAAATCGATGCGGGATTATCCTCAACAAGACGCATCTGCGGCGAGACTGCAACTACCCTTGGAACGGTGAAGTGCAAAAATCGTCTCGATGTTTCTTTCTGTTTGGCAAGATAGTGATTTAACATCCGTAATAATTGAAGAACGCGTTCTTCGCGTCTCGCGTCTCCCAGTCCAGCGTCGTTCACTACGAGATATGGATAGAGTCGTCCGTTGTGGCCACGGATTCGTAAACGTCGAGCTGCCGTATTGTGACGTTGGACGACTTCGACTCGTGGCATGAAACGTGCAATTCTCACAAAATAATGAGAATGCTGAGTAAGCGAAAAAAATTATTATTTAATTGATTAAAAAATTTATTATAAATAAATGAAGAATCAAATCAAGTTACCTTAGGCAATAAAAATTCACCAGGTAACTCCACTTCAGCTGTTTTAAGGCTAAAATTACTGAGGAACCGACATTTCTCCTCGATAAGAAAAGACCTGAAAGAGATGCAATATTAAATTGTGTTGAAGATTAATTTTGTATCAAATAAAAAAAGATCAGATTTTTACTTTGGCAATTGCTTCGTTTTTCCTTCTAAGATTTTGATCCACTTTTTCAGTTTACTGATGAGATTGTGGAGCAGACGAGCACCCGGCTCCGTAAAATCAAAGTCGCTCGTGAATTGTCCTTTCATTTTTTGGAAGACTGGATCCTGGACGGTCGCTTGTGCTCTGCGTGCGAGGGATTCCGAAGCAGCAGAGCCAAACGTGTTGTTTACATTTTGACTCGAAGAAATATTTTCTAAAAATTAATTTTCATATTAATACTTGAGAATTTTTGAAGTAAACATTTCACGAAAAAATAATGTTTCCTTACCAATGCCAATTCCAAAAGTAGATACAAGTTTTTTCACAAAATTTAGGGTGTGAGGTGTAATGGTCGCTTCGCTGACTGCTCCACGATTCTCGAAAGCTATCGCGTAACATTTCGCCAGACCTTGACGTAGCTGCCGTAAAACCTCTTCGTACCAAGTCTCGCGGAACCAGACCATCTGCGCGAAATATAATAAATTATTATTATTTATAAATTTCTCTCAATTTTTTCTACACTGAATCATTTTATATTTTTGTTCTCTTACCTGGTCGACTATTCCTTCCAAGCTGGACAATATGGTCGGATGAATGTCTCTCTGCATGTGCATAATTTTCGAGCAACGCCACATTGGAGCTGTGGCTCTTATGGGTCCAGTTTCCTGCTGTCCCTGGCTCTGCTGAGCATTGCCAGTGTTTCTGGTCTCTCCAACGTTTTCAGCGCTAGTGCTTCCAGTGTTTTTAACTGCAGCGATTTCGGCGCTCTTATATCTTTCTCTCTGCTCAATTTTCAGGGTCAGGTAAAGAGTTCTGATTGAGAAGTACACAGCCTGAGGGAACATCCTTCCAACTTGGCTCAAGAGATTTAAAATGACGTTGCCTTCGTGCCTGACGAGGCAGAGGAGGAGCTGGGGAATCCAGGGTAACCACTGAATAGGCGGAACTCCAACGGCATATTTGTCGACGGCTTCCAGGAGAGAATATTTGTCATCGTCGTAAGTCAGCAGCCACAGTACCTTGGCCAAATACTTCCTAGACTTTGATTCGTTCTGGTGCCTGCAGGCGTGGAGGAAACAAGTTATCGCCGATACTCCGATGGTTATCTGTCTCGCGTCTCTGGTGAAAATGTGTTCGAGATAATCTCCCCAGAGTGCCCAGGCTTTGACCAGGGTGTCATGTAATTGAACCGCAGCTGAGAAAGCTTTGTTAGCATCGTCAGACTTTCCAATCTGAGACAAGAGCATTCCTTTCAAGGCGTAGAATTCCGCTGTCATCTCCTTCGTGAAGTATTTCAGGTTCGTCGACTCGATGACTTCAAGACCTTCCTGGAGCTCGTTTTTACCGGATACCGATGCCATCTGCAGGTAACACTTGACCTGTTGTCTTATTTTCTGGAAACAATCGACGATGGGGACGCTCGGAATCGTATAAATTCTGGACAACGAGTCGAGACAGACGCTCGACAGATTGTGCTTCCTGGCGATTTTTCCAAAGTGAATTATCGCCTGGGCCGAGGCGTGAACGCCGAGCATCGAGTGATTCGTCGTCTGGTCCTGCTGGGAGTCGTAGTGCGACGAGATGAAAGTGTAATGATGTTGTCTCCAGGTAAAAATATCAGACCAGTGACTGAGATCGTCGGCTATGACCGGTAATCGATTCCTCCAGGTCTTGACGATCGCCTTCATGTCGTGCAACGAAGAGTTCCTCCCGTGAAGCAGTCCTTGGTGGATCTGCATCGCCTCTTGGAGTTCCATTATCTGCTGAGCTGCTTGCAAAAGTGGCAAATGTATATGAGATACGATATGAGGAAGTCTTCTCCATTCTCTCATGCAGAGACCCGATGCGAGCTCCACGTATCGTTCCACCGCTGTGAAATGCTTGTCCTCGCTGTGACAAATCGCTAAATAACCTCGATAAAGATTCACTTTCCAGGCCATTTCTTTGGGACAATTATGCTCGACCTGGGCCAGAGCTTCCTTCATCACGCTCCAGTCCGGTATCCTCCAGGAACTCTCGACGATCAGGAATGGATTCGTTTCGGATTTTTTGTTACCATAATCCAGCAGGAGATCCCACTGGTTCAATTCCTTGGCGCAACGAATCCAGTGTTGTTCCCAGAGCATGGCCTCTCTTTGAGTCTTGAAAGGAGCAGGAGCGCTGGCGAAGTCCTGCTTGAATTTCGTCATCGCCACGTCGTAAGCACCCTGAGCCTGCTCGAAAAATCCTTGCTGCTCCAGAGCAGTCGCCTGAAGAGTTTCCTTGTAGTGAGCGTGTTTTTGCCACAGACCGGACCACATGTCCTCCTCGCAGAGCTGAGAGTACATGTCCGAAAGAGAATCCAAGACCTCTGCGTGTGGACTGTTGTCGGGCTCGAAATCGTAGCAGTCGTTCTCTCTCTTGGCTCGATTCGTCGCTGAGGTGTTGTCGAAGGCCATTTGCTCGAGACAGAGAGTCATCCGGTGCCAAAGATTGTGCGATCTTCCTAAGTACTTCATCAGGGCTGGACGCATAGGAACTGGAGGATCGCAACGAGTCATCGCCTCGACGAAGGTTGCGATTGCTGAGGGATGACAATCTTTCTGGATCACATGCGTCCCACTGCAGACGAACGGTACCATTTCGGCTATGAGGATGTTATGCTGATTCTCGTCGAGGATCGACCAGAGACGTGGAAAGACGTCGAGCCAAACGTGTTCAGCGAGATTCGTGTCCATGTGACATAATTGGGCAGCAGCGATGAGCAATTCCTCGGTTCGAATTTCTCTCGACTGCTCCATAAAGTCTGATTGCTTTGTCATCAAATGGCCCAGAGACGTCTTCTCACCAAGTTGAATCATGTCTAAGTCTGCCAAACTTGGAACTTCACCGGTTGACAGATCGAGATCCAGAAGTTCATCCTTGACGTCACTGAGATTCAATCCCAGGCTGCTTTCCCCAGTGTCTTGAGGTTCTTCCTTCACGGAAGTGTACATGATGAAATTCTTTTGCTCCTCGCTGTCGGACATGCTGATTATCGAGCTTATCGAGGGCAGAAGTATGTCTCTGTTACTCAATTGGATCTGAGACGTTGGGTCAGCCGTCACTATCAATAATTCGATGCACTGCTTGATCCAGTAGTGAGGACCCATCGCGTCCCAGCTCTGACTGCACACGATGTAAAGCAGACGATCGAAAAGTCGTCGCTGCATCGACTTGTCGAAAACGTCGAAAAATCTAGCTCTGATGTGAGGTTGAATGCAACGAAGTCCGGATAAAAATGCTGGTTCTAATTTTGAAGTCAGTTCCGAAGATTTCAGACTCTCATCGCAGTAGACGTAATTGACGAGCTCCAGGAATTGTCCATTAAGTTCAAGATCATCTGGGAATCTCTTTTCCACATACTGCATCATTTTAACGAGCAATATTGATTTTTCTCGCAAGCACGGAGCTTGGTTGACCGCGATAGGATTCTTGTTCTTCATCCATTCTTCAAGCATCTTCGTGATCGCTTTCATGACTTTGATGTCCTGAGTTTTTTCTATGAGTCCAACGAGAATTGATCCTATGAAAGACTTTCGCATCTCCACACCCATGACGACGACTCGATTCTTGACGAGGTCGAGACTCAGAATCAAAAGTTCGCTGCCAACCGGATTCGCCTCTGTCTGGGTAGGGTGCAAATGATCTTTGGCCATTCGATGAAGAACTCTCATGAAAGGTGTAATATTCCTGTCGATGTAACTCTGATTATTGGTGCAAGCTGCTTTCATCATCATCAGAGTGCCGAAGAGAGAACTCGGCGTTGCCGAAGTATTTTTCTCATAAGCTGCCAAACCATCGGTTATGAACTTTCCAACGGTTGTGTAGAGAGTATCGAGTTCCTCGTGCTTGGAGCCGACTGTCGATGAGGTCGGTTCGGTAGGGAAAATCGTCATGAGTCTCGACAGCAGACCGTGAACCAGTCTGATGACTTTTGTATTCGTGCTCGCGATACAAGCACCCAGGCCTCGTTGGAGAGGTTTGAAACTCGCTAAAACCTGTTCTCGTTTCATCACACCCAGGAGGAAGGTCAGAAGTTCTAAAGCTGTACAAATATTTCCATAATTAGGCTGAGTGTTCTCGACACTGGCAAAGACTTTATCGAGGAAGGCGAGCTTGAGATCGCACGACTGGGGCCACACGTCAGGTTTCAGCGCCATCTTCAAGAGAGTAACGCAACGTCTGGATAATTGCTCTCCTGGATTTCCTTGAGTCGTCGTCGCATCGTTTACCTGGCAAGCGAGACGAAGCAGGAAATTCAATATCGCCTCAGCTTGAGCTCTTTCAATCGGTTTTGTCGCTCCTGGCTCCATGCGAATGGGTACCATCGTAACAGGCGTTGCTCCCGAAGGTCCCTGAGTCGCTAATCTTTTATTAGCGGTTGGATCTTCAGGAATTTGACGACGAACGGTTCCAGTCATCGTTCCAGTTCCTCCTGTTTCGACGTTCTCCGCCTCGTCCTTGATTCTGTGCAGCTCCCACTTGATTATCACCTCAGCGAGCTCTACAGCTAATCGGCGATGCTCTATCGTCGCTGTAGGTGAAAATCCGAGTCTCTGGATTGAATTCACCATGTGCTGGACCAGGTGATGTCTGACTGGATAATAAACTTTGTAATGACGAACGACGAGCTGCAAAATGTGGAACAATTGTTGCATCGAGTGTCCTTCCTCGACGATGATCTTCTTCGTCCAGTGAGTCAGCATCGTGTTCCCGTCCTCCATTCTCACAGGCATTGCAGGAGTCAATATTTCCAAGGCTTGACGCACCACGTTTCGAGCCTCAACCGCGTGAGCTTTCAGCAAGCTGTGAAATACTTGAAGGACGATTCTTTTGTGAATAGCAAACTTCGCGATGATGTGACTGAGCAAGAGATGTCCATGATAACGAGTTGCAGGGTCGACGCAATTTTTACCCAATAAGCAGGGCCAGGCGAAAGTCATGAGTCTTCGAAGTTTGTTGCCCTGACGTTTGTTCGTCACATCGTGAATGTGCTGAGACGCTTGCTCGACCAGGAGACAGGAGAATTGCAGGAGAGAAATTCTCACGCAGTCTGCCGATCCGAAAGGATTGTCCGGGTCGATGATCATGCTGATGAAAACGGAAACAACGTTCTCAGGATTATCTTGATACGGCATCGGGGCACCTCCGACCAATTTCGTGCCTTCGCCTCGCTCGAAGCTCACAGCGAAGCAAGGAATCACGATCAGCTGCAAAACTTTGGCTTTTAGCTCCTGGGACATATTGTTCGTTGGGAAATGATCCACGAAACGGAAGAAGGCGCTTCTCTTCCATTCAACTGTGTACTCTTGTGCCACGGTGTTCTCCAAGAAGTCTCGGAGGAATTGAAAGTCCGGGATAAAACGATCGCAGGTCGCTCGCAGAAGCTGAAACAGTAAGTCGATGTCGTCGGTGTGATGTCCAAAATAATGTAGCAAAATCTTCACTATCAATTTGGGCTCTTTCCAGCGACAGAAATCAACACTGTCGACTCGTTTGTGAAGAGCCTGATAGTCGTCGTTGCACCAGATCTGCTTGACAGCCGCGATTAGCTGAGTCTGGGTCGATAGCCACTGATCGTCGAATTTGATCAAAATAGAAATGATCCTTATCGCCTGATGCTGGAGTTCGCTCTTTTCTGCTGATGTGAGATTCAAATTGGTCTGCGAGTGGGCGAGCAGCATCGTTATCAGCCTCGCGGTGTTGTTGTGCAAAACGTCCCTGAAGGGTTTTCCCTCTTTGTGCTTGACGAGGAATTCGAGATATCTGCTCCACTGTTGATCCTTTATATTGTTGTCGTGTAGCATGAGATTCAAAGTCTCTGTAGGATATCGAAGCAAAAATCTCATCAGCGGTACTCTGAAGGGACTGGAAGCCTCGACGAGCAGAGATTTCTCCGTCTGGAGGACCAGACGACACAGAACGTCGATGAACTTCGGTGTCGCTGCTGGAATTTGATGGAAGATTCCGATGATCGTTGCTATCTTTTGTTCATTCTCTCCAGTCCTCTCGACTCCTTTATTCGTCTGGATAAGATTTTCCAACAATTTCTTCAGATGCTGGAGCAACTGCTCGCAGAGCGTTATACTGAATGTACTTGGGAAAAGTTGAGTCAGGTAGGACAATCTCTTGACGCAGTTGAGACTCAAATTTCTATGGTCACCCAGTGTCAGCAGCATCGGACGCATTATCGCGTGCACGGATTCCATATCGATCTGGAAACCTGCGATGAATTTCTGCATGCACTCGAAAGCCGCTTCCTGCAATTCGGCGTTCGGTTTTTCCAGAGCCTTGTACAGAACGCTGAAAATTTTCTCTCTGCACGCGACGATGTAGTGACAGGCTGCGAGAGCCCTGAGCGCTGATTTCCTGAGAGGAATCAAATTCGAGACGGACTTGTAGCAAGGCAATTTATTGAGGTTGACGTCTTCGGCCTCGCTCAGAGCGAGAAGTTCCTGGAAAAATATTTTATGCTCTCCGACTGAGAGATCTATCGTGAATAAACGAGGCGTAAGAGTCGTGCAGAAAGTATTCCCGTCCATGAGTCCGATTTGAGCGTTCGCTGGCTGGAGACGAAGAAGATGCTTCTTGGGTGGAATCATGTCAGCCAGGACTTCCTTGTGGGGTTCCATGACCTCCGTGACGCTCTTTGACTGAATCTCAGCGAGCAGCCTCAAAGAGGAAATCGCTTGCTCTCGCACCATCGTGTGCGGAGACGTAACTTGTCTCACCAATTCGTGGGTCACCTCGTAAAGACTCTTGTTCTGAGCTTCCAGCAATTCCTGATTGCAATCGTGTCCACCGGAGTTCACGCAGACTCTCAGCATCTCCTCCAAATTCGCTTTGGCCATGTCGATGGCACCGTTCGAAACTTCTCCGGTCAAGTCCATCATGACGAACATCAGAGCTTTGAGAAACACGAAGAGATGATTGAGAACCCACTTCGTGGCCATTCTCTCGAATAAAAATTTGATCGCGATGCATCCGCCCAATTTGGCATACCAGGCGCGCTCGTAGCACAGAGAACACATTCTCTCGGCGAGATATTCCATGAGAGGAAGTTGACAAGCGCGTTCCTTACTGCCGAGAATGTTCGTCGCAGTTTCCAGGATGAGAACGAGCGCGAGATTTCCTGGCCTGCAGAATTCTTTCTCCTCGTGTCCCATTATGACGGCCAGGGCGTCGATCAACACCAGAGGATCCTGTCCCTGAAATCTGTGACCCGATCTTCCGTTTCCGGCGAATGGTCCAGCCTGTTGTGCGATCGCGACCATCGTGAAGTGACGAACGTAACAGACCATGATCGGTAAAACCGTTTGTCGGAGTTCCTTTATCGCAGCAGCGACGAATAGTCCTGTGAGGGCGGTTTGCTCAACATTCCGAGCAACGATGTCCGTACATTTGTAGTGAGGTCCTTGCTGATGCGGAATTTTGCCTTCCTTAAAACTGGGATGAGTGAATAATTTATAAAGCGTCGTTCTGTCATCGTCGAGACGCAACGAGGCTACGAGATAGCAATTTATAACTTCCCAGCATCGTCGTCTATAAAATGGATCCGTCGTGTTAGATTTCAAAGCCGTGAATGCCGTCTCGATGACTTTCTCGACGGCGAAGTCGATCGGTTTTCCAGAATCTTGAATGTTCGCTGTTATCGCTGGAGAATTCGTTTCTCGATCGTTATTGTCGAGTTTCTGTGGCTCGATCATCATCTTTCGATTTCCTCCACCGAATTTCCCGAGAACCCTGAAAGCCACATGAGCAACCTGGTCCGTAGGATTTCGGAGAGTTCGCCAGAGAGCTTGCATGAGATCGGCACGAACGGGTTGAATGTGCTCGTAGAGGAAATCAGGCTGGAGATTGTCGACGCAAAGCTCCAGTGTTCTCAGACCCTGGGAAACTAGAGTGTGACTTCCGTTCAGAGCGGAAACCAACGGATCCATCAACATTGGTAGATAAGGCAAGAGAGAGCTTAGACGCACTGGAACCGTGAGGCAAAGCTCTACGAAGAGATCTTTCATGTGCTGCTTGTGAAGACCGGATTGAAGACGGTTGAGACCTTCCAGTAAATTTGGCAAGAGCGGTAGAAACTCTTGATACAGTAAGTCGTGCGAGCCGCCTCCGATCGATCGGAAAAGTGCTCGGAGCAGAAGGAAGTAATTATAAGGCTCCTTCGCGGACATCGCCAGTTCCATTGACCTATTGACGATTTGATGCAAATGTGGACGCAACATGTGTTCGTTCTCCGCTGGAAACAGCGACACGCTTCCGAACACTAATTTGAAAAGTCTCAGGTACAAATTGCTCCTCTCGACGTTCGAGCCCATATCGTCCATTCTCTCCAGAAGATATTCAACGAGTACGGTCGCGAAAATCGGTGACGTCGTTGGATTCGCGAGAAATGAATTCCCGACGATTTGCAGTGCGCAGTTCTTGAATATTCTCTCCACCATATAGTCGATCGTCGTTGAGAAAATTTCTTGGAAGGTCTGAGGATTCATCATGGAGAAAACTCCACTAAAATGTTCCAGCACTTCTTTTTCCTCCTTCGTGCGGACAGTCTGGGGTTGAGCGGGTCGTCCAGCTTGAGCGACTGCACCGACACCCGGAGGTCCAATTGTATAAATATCCAATGCTTGCAGAGCCCATTTAACCAAACGAATGAAAACCAGAGTCTCTTTCGGTTGAAATTGTTTTGGTTGCGAAACTTCGCCGGTCTTGCAATTCGCGCATCCCCAGGTTATGGTTTTCACTCCACAAACGAGAGTCTTCACCAGACTCCGATAATCCGCGACGTTGTAATTTATTGCTTGTGACTGTGGAAAACCGAATTTCGACTTTCCACTGTCCTTATCCTCATTGGGATCGACAACCTGCGGTTTCACGTCTTCGGTCTTGATATCAACTCCCGTCGCTGGAGCTCCTGCCGCCGTCGCTGCTTTGGATTTGTTCAACAAAACCGGCATCTGTAGTTTCGTTATTGTCTTAAATTTAAGTACGAAAACTTCCAGCATTCGCATCAATAATTCTCGTCCCTGATTGCTGTTCTCAGCGTCGCTGCGTTGACGAATGCACTCTACAAGATTGAGCAACAATTTACATGACATCGTTTGTATCGTCGTGGGCAGACTCTGGTCGTGGACGTTTTTGCTGAAGAGATGGACAGCTCTGGCCAGGTCGCTGAGCGGAAGAAGTTGACGAACGTGGTGAACGAGATCAGCGAGTGTCGAGTAAGCTAAAGGTCTGAGAGATTCGTGAGTCGTCCAGCCGTGACCCAGCAAAACGTCTTCATTGAAGAGTCGCTCCATGTGAGGAACAAATTTCGTTCGCAGATCCGTGGCGAGAATATGTCTCGCTGCTATTAATAATTCCTTTCGCAAATGCGCGACCTCCATGGGACACAGAGTCAATAAGCCGAGCATACCCTTGACCATCATCGTGCTGTGTTGGGAAACGACGTCCTGGTAAATTCGTATTATGTAAGCGAGAAAGCTGAGAGTCTTTATCTGCGCTCCCATAAAATCGACGAAGACTTCCTTGTTGAATGCCGGCGAGGCTCGATGTTGAGGACTCGGCTGCAGCGTTATCGTCGTCATTATCAGAGGAATAAAATCCGAAACGTCCTGGTGCACGTTTTGCTTGTATATTTGGTACATCAGGACGACTATTATCGGTAACTCTTGGAGAACTTTCAGTGACATTACTGCTTTTGGGATGAGATTGTACTGAAAAGAATTTAATATTTTAGATAATTCTGTTTTAAATGAATAATAAATATTTCTTTTTTAAGTGTGAAATTTTTACTTACGGTTACGACGGTGCCATCGGCAGCTTTTTTCTCACTCTGTATCGCGGTTATCGTGAAAGTTTCTTTCAGCAGTGCGTCGATATTAATTTCTGAGAGATCCTTGACTTGCAGCGGTGGACGAGGCTCGAATATTTTCGGTAAATTCTTTGGCAATTCGCTGTAAATTGATTTCACGAATTGCAGAAAATGTTGAATCTGCAAATAACGAATGTAATTCTTTATTAATAAAACAAACAACATTTTTTAAATTTTTTCTAGAATTTATGGAATTTTATCAAAAATAAAAAAAAATCAATATTTTTAAAAAATGTAGTTACCTCAGGATTAAAAGTTGGTCTGTACTGTTTATGTAGTTCTATTATTATCCTCAAGCAAACTAAAATATTTTCCTCGTTTTCCGTTTCTAGTAGTTTCAGCATGAGACTCAATATCTGCTTGACGTAAGGTCTGAGGTACTCGTTCGTTGGCAAACGATGAATCATCTCGAGGATCAACTTTCGCACCTGTTGAATATTGTACTCGCTGATAAAATATGGTTCACCCTCTTGCAGAATCTTCAGAAAAATTTTCATGAGGTGATCGAGAAATGCTGGATACTGGGACGAACACATGATCACCTGTAATTGTTTAAAAAATTGATGAAAATTTATTAAATAATTTATTGTCAAAATGTCAAAATAATCTTTTTTGGATGAAAGTGAGTGATAAAAATATTTACCTCAAAATTTTCTGACAGCTCCTGGGCTGCTTTTAATTTGAGTTCATCCTTCGAGCCAGGATCAGCCAGCATCGTGACGTACGATCTGTACGTGTTCATTTGAGTCAACGGATCAGGCGGTGCCATTTTTTCTTTCTCAAGTTTTTCTTTACTCAAAAAAACCGAAAATCTCTGGTAACGCCGTTAATTTCAACGGGACTTTTCGCTTGAACCTGAGAAATAAATTTTACTATCACGAATTACAATTTTTCATTATTTTTTACAATAATTTATTTCAGAATATTGTAATACACAAATTTAACTAAAAAAGTTTTTATTTGGTAATATTTATTTTACGAGTAATCTTATTTTTTTCTGTGGCCTTATTATTGCGAGTATTCGGTATAAAATAAAAATCGATTCAGATGTCGCGTGGGAGTCGAATTAGCGAATTCGTGTTAAGACGAAATTTCTATCGCACCTTTCGGCTCCGTTATTTCTGCACTTGGGCCGTCAGATCAATGATTTCGGGTGCTTCCTGAAGGTCAAGAATAAACAAGCTCCTTGGCAACAAAATCCATTGCGGTACGTCGCTCCAATGAGCGAAACGCAAATTTTTATCTCACCCTCGATTTCCTATCTCGAACGACTCGGAATAAATTTCCAGTCAAATTTTGAACGCAGGAACGTCAAGATGTAATGTTCAAGGACTTTTTGACAAAATAAAAAATAAATAACAAACAATTCTTTCACTTGAAAAAATTTGATCACCAAATTCACAATTTAAGATTCAATTTCTTAATTGATAAATTTTTTTTAAATTCTTCACCATGGATGAAAAAGTAATTGATTCCATTTTTTCGGGCTCCCTAAAATCTTTGCCCCCTGTCAGTTCCAAAATCGTCAGGATTTTCACCAGTTCGACATTCACTGGTGAGATAATTTTTTCCCATGGGAAAAAAACGATTAGTTGATCTAACAAAATATTAGTTGAATCAACTAGCATTTTGTTGACCAATTAATACTTTGTTGGGTCAACTAATCTTTTTTTCTGTGCATGTTTATATATTTTGAATTCAGAATATTAATTGCACTGCGTTTTAATGCAGACACTACTATGGAGAGAAATACGCTGATGGCGCAATGTTACCCAAAACTTAAGGATTACTGCAGAGAAAAACACGGTCTTGAGTTTCAAGTGAGTCGATCGCATGAAAAACATTCCAAATTAAAAATGTATATTTTTGAAGACGATTAAAAAAAAATTCCTTTGAATAATAAATTTTTTTTATAAATAAAAATTTTTAGGTAGTGGACATGAGATGGGGAGTCCGAGACGAAGCTACCGATGATCACATGACAACAGAATTATGCATGCGAGAGATCGAGAATTGTCAGCGTTTGTCGATGGGCCCAAATTTCGTCGTAAATATTTTTATTATCAAATTTAAAGTTAAAAATTTATTACTTAACTTATCTGCTTGATAATTAATAATTTATCTATATTTTGTGAGGTCTTCCTCGGCCAGAAATACGGGTACAGGCCGATACCGACTTACGTTCTGAGCTCTGAACTCGAAATGCTCAGGAACGAGCTCGACAGCCAGGGAATGGACGTCGAGGTATTAGACACTTGGTACAAAAAGGACAGCAACGCTGTCCCGCCTACGAGTGTTTTGCAACCGATTTCTTCGATCCTCAAGAATTTTAACAACAAAGTCCGTTCACTTTTATTTATTTTTTTCAAATTTTCATTTATTCGTGATTTATCCTTCATTTTTCAACATTTTAGAGAATTCCGAAATTGCAACAAGAAGATCAAGCGATCTGGTGGGACACGATGTTGAAGATGCAGAAATTATTCCGAAAGGGCGCTCAGTCGCTGTACAATAATGGAAAATTCGACAAGGACACGATGCACAATTATTTCATGTCTGGTTCGACATACAATAAAAATAATTAGATTAAATTCCATAATTTTATTTGTAATTATTTTTTATGTTAATTCTTCTATACAAATTATTGAAAAAGAAATTCTTTTTCCAGTGACGGAACGAGAAGTCATAAACGGTTTGCTGAACGTAAAAAATACGAAAAATCACGTCCTCGCTTACGTTCGTTACATAAACAATATAAATTTGCAAAATTTGCGAAAAGCTGGCCTGTTCATCGACATTGCCAACAGGAGTCTCGATAACGAGGCCTCGAGGTTATTGGCAGATCTCAGAGACGTCAGGCTTCCGAACAAGATCGAAAGTGTCAATTTGCAGAGGTAAAATGCGATCTCCTGACGTATTTTGTAGTTGAAAAATGATAAAAATCGAATTTTCCTATTTTAATTTATTTACCAAAATATTTCTTTGCAGATATACCGTAGAATGGATAGGAAGGGAAGGTCTCGATCCCGAAACTCACTCTGAATATTTACAACACTTCATTACCCATTTTTATCGAAATATGGTAAAATTGGTCGATCGTGCCATGAGGAAGGAGGACAGTTCGGCTCAGGGACAAATGATAACGGAATTATTGCAACATTTGCACGCTTGCAATAATTCAGTACGAGTAAGTCCTTAAAAAATTGATTATGACAAAAAATGATAAATAATCGATATATCAATAAAAAAAAAATTATTAGGTATTTTATGGTCGAGAGGATTCTCTGGAGAAAATAAAACGCCACATGCTCTCTGAGAATGAGAAGCCTTTGGTTCTTTATGGAGAAGGTGGCTGTGGAAAAACTTCTCTCCTGGCAAAGAGTGCAGGGCTGAGCAGCAGTTCCTGGCTCGTTGGAAAAAAACCAATCAGCATCATTAGATATCTCGGGACGACTCCGGACAGCAGCGCTCTTACTCCGACTCTAATATCGATTTGTCAGCAAGCAAGTGTTTATTTTTTATCTTTTTAATTATTTTTCGTCAGAAAAAACAAATTTTTTAATTTTTAAAAAAGTTGAATTTCATTTCTCAAATTTAATTTTTCTTTTCAGATATCTTACAACTTCATGCTTCCTTTTGAAGAAATTCCTGACGACTTGGTCCCTCTGACCGCTTACTTCAAGCACTTGCTAACTCTTGCGACTCCGGAGCAACCGATATTATTATTTTTGGACAGTGTTGATCAATTGACCGGCACTCAGGGGAACAAATTGTCGTGGTTACCAACGAGATTACCTTCAAATTGCAAGGTTTTGTCTCGAATAAATATTTGAATATTCTCATCAGCAAAAAAATTTGTAAAATAATAAAATTATACATTTTCAGATGATTTTATCCTGCGCTGCTGAAGAGTCGAATCCGGTCATATCGAGAGATTATCATCTTCTTCGACGTATGATCGACACCGAGGACTGTTTCATAGAAGTCACAGCTCTTGGTGAAGAACTAGCCATGGACGTCATCAAGTAAAAAAAATTCAATAACTATCCGATAAATTTTTCATTCCTTCAATATGCTCAATTTTTGTCCTTCCTCAAGGATGTGGATGAAAACAGCTCACAGGGACCTGAACAATTATCAGTGGCGACTGGTAGCGAACGCGATATCGAAGTGCTCGCTACCGATATTCGTGAAGCTCGTATTCGCGGAGATTTGCAGATGGCGAAGTTACACGAAGCCCGCGGATACGCATCTCGCGAGCACCGTGATGGACAGCATAATGATGCTGTTCGAACGAATCGAGAAGCAGCACGGGAAAATTTTAGTTTTTCACGCACTGGCGTACATAACGGCCGCGAAGTCCGGACTCTCGGAGTCCGAGCTCGAAGATTTGATCTCTCTCGATGACAAGGTCCTCGATGACGTTTATCAGTATCATTTACCGCCCGTGCGAAGAATTCCACCACTTCTGTGGACCCGGATCAGAAACGATCTGCCGAATTATCTCAGCGAAAGAGAAGCGGACGGTGTCAGCGTTCTCAATTGGTATCATCGACAATTTCGCGACACGGCTAAGGAACGTTACTTCAAGAACATGAACATGGCGATGTACTTTCACTCGATGATCGCTGATTATTATCTCGGTATTTGGGGAGGCGGAGTACCAAAACCTTTCAAATATACGGAGATTCAGCGACACAGGTTCGTGTCGAATTCTTTTTAATTTTAAAAAATTTATTTAAATTTCGAAATTTTTATTACAGATTTAATTTGACGGACAAGGAAGGAGTCGCGGACAGAAAAGTTCCGGAGCAACCGCTCGCGTTTTACTCCAAAGAGGGAAAAATCTCGAGATACAATTTGCGAAAGGTAGAAACGTCAATAAAATTGAATTAAATGTACAACTATTGATGAAATGAATTTTTTGTTTATTTTTACTCAGTTTGGCGAATTGCCTTATCACTTGATAAGATCTCGAAGGTTCAAGGATCTTTTTGAAAATGTTCTATTCAATTACGAGTGGCTGCACGCGAAACTTAGTTCTTGCCCGCTTCAAGCTGTTCTCTCGGACTTTGAAGACGCTTGCAATAATATCGAGGACCAGAATTTAGTAAGGTAAGTTTATAATTGTTATTTTTTGAAAATTTCTTCTAAAATTAATTTTTTATCGTTTGTGATAATTTTTTTAAAATTTAATTTGATAGAGAATTAATGCTCGTGGCTGATGCTCTGAGACTCGGAGGAGCGATCCTCGGAACTCATCCGAACATGCTCGCACCCCAATTGATCGGTCGTTTGCTACCGGAAATCGGTGCGAACGTGAACGTGAGAATGCTCCTGCGAGCTTGTGACAACGACGGTGTGAAAGATTGTGCGCTTTTGCCTCTCTATCACTGTCTTCATACACCTGGTGGACCACTGAAGGTAAAAAAAAAACAGAAAAACATAAATTGAAATTTATGTTAAGGTGGTTCGGAAGAAAAACGGGAAATCAAATTCACAACTTTAATAAATTTTTCGAATTTTTGATAAATCTTTCAAAAAGTATTAAAATAATATATTTCTATTTTATTTGATGATCAAACCCGAAATTTTTTATATATATCATTCAACTAAGTATTTGTAATAAAGATTTATTTTAAGCTCTCATTTGACCATACGCTACTAGTATGATGAGATCTACGGAGTAAAAAGAGATAGATGCCGCATATCAAACTTCAATAAATGATAGCAAAAACACGGTGCGGTGAAATTTTTGATTATATCATCAAACGTCTAAATTTTGCGTAATTCTATCATTTCCGGTGAAATTTTCGTGGTCTGCATAAGAGGACATGTATTTTCGTGAAATTTTAAACGCTCATATCTTAAAAACGGTACGTTAAAATGTCTTTTCTTTTTTTTTAATCGATTCGTCTGATATTATAGTGTCCGTAAATCTCAAAATACAAACGTAACTCGTTTTTTTCGTTGTTTCTTCCGAACCACCTTAATCTAATTGTTTTCTAATTCTTTTCTGATTTTGATAATGAAATGATAATTCTTATAATGCAAAAAGATAATAATTATTATCTTTTTTTCATTATTTATAAAACAAATAATTTATATGAAATAAATGTAATTTTTGGTTTTTCAAGTATTCTCTCGAAGGACATCAGTTCGCCGTTTTTGGATTCTGTCTGACCTCGGACTATCGATACGTCGTCTCGATATCGAACAGATTTATAACCTGGGATTTGAGTACGAGTGACATGACGAGGGACGTTAATCCAGGGATCGAGGGAATAATGCAACAGCTCGTCCTGAGTCCGGATAATCGTTACGCGGCTGCATCAACGACGAACGACCAGGTCGTCATTCTCAACACCCTGACCAGCGAGTTCGTCATCGTCGACAATCCGCTGGCCGAGGACGAGCCAGTTTACGGGGTCCATCTCATGAACCAGTTTGCTTTCATTCATGGAAAAAATGGATGGTGCAGATTTGATCTGCGAGGAAATTTGCTATCTAGGCACACGAGCCCTGAGGACTCGAACCAATGGCAAATACTTTGTGAGTACAATTTTTAAATTATTCAAATACCTCATGAAGTAAATTTAGTGTAAAAAATAAATAAGAGCAGCGATGGAAAAAATCGGTATTTCGATTGAAACATTTTTTTTATAGTGGTCGAGTATTCGACTCTCGACGACTACAGAATAATTTTCTGGTCGGGAAGTTTGGAGGATCCGGCGATGCTATTGCACACTTACAGAAAAAAAGGATCACTCGATCCTCTGAGATTTCACAGGTAATAAAAAAAATACAAAATTATAAATACATTTTAATACAAAAATTGATTTCTATTTGTTAAAATTTTTTACAATATTTATTTTTCTAGAATAACAACATTTTTCGAGAATAAAATTGAGCTTGAATTTTCTTTCAGTGCCATGACTATGACGAAGGATAAAAAAACTCTTTTCGCTTGCACAACGAAAAATGACTTCAGAGTGAGCAAATTCATAGCTGAGGACGGATCTTCGTACTGGGAAAAATTATTCGACATGCCGCGAGCCATAAACGACGAGACGGAATACGTTTTGCAATTGAAGCTGGATCGCGACGAGGAAACGCTTTTGGCAACAACGGGAAACGGTTTCGTCGTTTGGGTTTTGGAGAGCAAAAGCGACGCTGCTGTTTTATCGTTGCCCAATGGGGTAAGAAATATCAGCACGAAAATGCTCTCGTCGAATTCGATCATGGTCAGTGGCACGAAAAATTATGCAGTGGCGGGTGTCAGGTCAGTAAAAAGTAGAAAATATTAAAAAAGAAAAAGAAATATATAAAAAAACAAAAAATATAACACAGGAAAAATCTCTACGTTTGGAGTTTGGAAACTTGCGAGCTCGTGAAAATTCTCGACGCTCATTTCGCGAGAATAATCCAACTGGAGGCTCTGACGATCGGTAACTGGAACAGCGTCATAACGTCGAGTATAGATCGGAGTGTAAAAGTTTGGAACATCGACAACATTTTCGAACAGGTGCACGTGATCGACAGGCACGAGCTCCAAATTGATTCAATATGGTAAAAAAATTATTTTAAATAATCAAAATATTAAAATATTCAAGAATATAATATTTATCATATCACAGCTTAGCAGAGGACTGCAGTCTTGCAGTCACTGTTACGAGAGGCTGCGTTGGGGTTTGGGACTTGCAGTCTGGAAAATTGGTTTCCAAACTGGCCGACAGTCCTCTGGGAGCAATTGTCACACATGCAGTGATAACACACGATGGAAAGTAAGAAGGAATGACATCTTCAAAATCTAATCATTTATTATTTATTTATTACTAAACTCTTGTTCCAGATACATCGTTTCAACTGAGTCAGGAAACGTTTTAATCTGGAACCGAATAACTGAACAAGTTTTATTCAAAGAGGAGCAACCAGGAGTGAGACAACTGACGATGTTTCAAGAGTCCACCAAATTTCTAGCAGTTTCGAGACCAACTAATCCAACAGGGGTCGAGTGTATGCGAACGATCGCTACCTTGACAGCGAGAAGTATTCCTGACGGAAGGACACTCTTCTCTGTGGAATATCCGGTTAGAAGTCACACAGGAATTCCCTTTCGTCAAGTTGTCCTCACTTCTGATAGATCATTCATAGCAGTGCCTTCGGCTGACAAAGGCTCTCGTGACTGTGTCATAATTTACAATGCCAAAAATGGAGCACTTGTGAATAAAATTCCAATAAAGTTACCAGGATTCAAGGAAATTGTCAGCATTGTGCCAATGCCAAACAAAGGGCATTGGATTGGGATAATTGGACCTGACAAGGGTAGCATCATGGATATAAACAAGAAAAAGATAATCAGGTCTATACCAAAATGGAGTGGAAATATCAGCAAAGATGGAAAATATACTCTCTACGCTCCAAGCCGGTAAATTGATGTTTATATGTGAAAAAAATTCAAATTTTTTTCTCAATTATTAATATCAATTCTGCTAAAATTTAATAGAGGTGGTCTCGAGCTCATAGAGTTGAAAAAAGGAACAACTGTCAAGACCTACATTCCCAAGGTTGCTGAGGGAGTTTTCACGGTCATTTCAATGTTCAACAGAACTGACGAGTACGTTCTGTATTACCACAGTGGAAGAAAAACAATCAGAGTTTTTAGGTATTTACTTTAGACTCTTTCTAAGCCATTATTAAAAAGTGAATGAAAAATCATAACATAATTTTGAAAAAAATCACAGATCTTTGGATTGCGAACTGATAGCAAATTATCGAGTTCAAGCAGAATTGAGTGCTGTTGATAGTACCTACGATGGCCGAAGCATTGTTCTAGGAACTGTCGATGGATGTGTTTCAGTTTTGGCCATAGCTGACCCTCAAAAACCAGAAATGAAGGAATATCTTGGAAATTTGCCTTCACGAGACGAAACGGTAATTTTTTTAGAAATTAGAAAAAAACAATAGGGTCGAAAAATCTACTTTTCAATATTCGAGAACACAATTAATCCTGGTTATTCTCTTCTGACAAATCGTCTCTTGAAAAGTATTGCTGTAAGGATACAAAAATAGCAACAATGCTCCGAAAACATTTCGAGGTTATGTTCCACTTTATATAGCACGCGTTTTATTTTTAATGATGGTTTCACAAGTACTTTTTGACTCAAAAGTTTTATGACATGCTAAAAGAAATCGACTTTTGCGAACAAGTAAGAAATCGCGCCTAGAAAGTTGGATGAATTCTTAGATGGAGCATGAGGAGAAAAAACTCACATTGGTCTGGCGTTAGGTTATCCGGTCGCCCGTGTCACTGGACCGACGACCGCCGTTTTTTCGTTTCGGTCGACGAAAAACAATCGTTCAGTTCCCGTCACATTTTTAAAACTCACAGTTGCATCGTAAATCGCGAAGTATCAACAATGCGCTTTTATGATTAATCGAATGAAAATAAACAAAATTATAAACGATTCAACACACGAAGGACAGTGCCGAAAATATACCTGCGCGGGATGTCAAACTCAAAACAATCTTGACTGAAAGATGACGAGGGAGGCGCCACTGTCGAATGATATCGATACTGAAATATATCGAAGCTCGAAATATCATTATTATTATTTGAATTGCATTCTATTCAGCGCAATGGGATTTACTTACATTCCTTTTTTTCAGTGGAAAAAGAAAATGGAGAAGCAACGAGCTGCAATCAAGTTTAAAGCAGCCGCACGAATAGCGAGAGTTACTCATGATCTTACGAATACTGTGCGAGCTGCCAATATGTCAAATGAAAATGAGGAAGACACCGAGAAGGAATCTGACTAGAGGAGGAGAAAATTATCAAAATATCGTAGAATACATAGTGGACTGAAAAAAAAACACATAAAAGGGCAAAATTTGAAGAACTATTTTGGAATTTATATTACATTTATTTTGTGTCTTTTTTTTCATCTGTATGTTGTTATAATCTTTCTCTTTTGTCCTCTCACGCCGCACACTTGAATCTCGAAGCCTCGACATTCAGTCGCTAGAGCGAACGCATTCGAGGCTCAGTCCACGAGCTTCAAAATGAAAAGGAAATAAAATAAAATAAAAAAACACTCGAGGCTCGCGTTCACGCTCCCGTAACGTTCGATCGCGAGGGCACGTTTTAATTTTTATTACTCTTTTTTGCAATGAAAAAACATCGAGACACAACAGGAAGTTAAAACGCTAATCAGTGCGAACGACGATACGGGAACGCGACGCGTTTTTTTCACTCGAATTAATTCATCTCCGTAAACCCGATCGCTTCGCGGACTGACGATGCGATTATTTCCTTAAACCTCTTTCTCTCTTTATCTCAACCACCCATTCCCGTATTCGAAAGATTTATATTTGTCGCTCTCACAATATTTTTCTTCGCGCTTCTTCGGTATAATCAACAATTTCATTCATACTCCATTTTCGTCGGCGACACGAATCTCGCGTCGATTAAAAAATCGAATCTCTCGTGTTTATCGTTCCCGTTTTTCTTTTCACTTCCATTTTTTGTTCTTTTTTATCTTTCTCTAGTCTCCTATATTTTCGTCCGGGCAACATTATTTGCTCTATTATTTTATTCCTTCATCGCTCTTTTGCGATCTTTCCCCCTTTCTTCTTAGCCCCTCTCGTTCTCTGTACTCCACATTATTTTCACATTCGTCTATTGCGTGCTCCCACCCTTTTGAGTCTGTAGTTGTGGCTGAGCTTCCCGTTGTGGCTGTTGTTCTGGTTGTTGTATCTGCGTTTCCGCCGCCGTTGCCGTGTCTTTCATATGTTTGTCGACCTGCGTATAAAATTTCGTTACAAATTGCATATAATGCAAAATCTCATTTTGTAATATTAATTATTTTTACAAAATGAGATTTGCATTGTATGTTCATTAATTTGCATTATATAATTAATAATACAAAAGTTATTGTATCAATTTACTCACCACTTTTCTAACTTGTTGATAAGGCTTAGATTCTACATTTCCATGAATGTTATCAAGCTTGTAAGGGGGAACGATGGTAACATTGTCCCAGACAATAATGTTTTGGCCTGCGAACCTTATCGACGGTATGGTCTTTGATATAGCGAGATATAATTTTTGTCCCTCCGGCGATACTCCGGCCTGCAGAGCCTTCACCATCCTCTTTTTGTCCTCTATCTGCGTCAGTACTCGCCTATTTAGCCTCTGCAGGTTCAGGCTTTGTGGTGGTTCGCTTAGAGTCTGATTAACCTCGCGCTTAACTTGCACGTCCGACACCAATGACAAATTCACTAAATGGACATCGGTGAGATCTGATCTGCCGCTCGATGATGAGCATTCTTTCATTTCAAGTTTTTTCATTAAGGAAAAATTTGACATTCGTTAAAATATACCAAAAATTTTGGGATTATAAACACAAATGTAAAATCAATCTAAATGTGCAAAAATATTTATCACCCTTAAAAATATGAATACATGTAAACTTATGATCAATTGAGTAATCAAAAAAATGTATTATAATCGTTTTATCACAACTATTATTTCCATTTCTTTTGAAAACATATGCATGTGAACTGTAATGAAATTTTGTTCTTGACGTTTACTGTTACTACGTTTTGTTTTTTTCCAAATTCAAAAATGGTAATTTAACAGTATAAACAAATGAGTTGAATCCTGAGATCACTGTGTGGTATCAGTTCAACGAAAAAATCTAACCTTACTGTGGTTAACTGTAAAAGCGATGGAGTGATATTTTTATTAAAGAACCAGCGAGTGGCTTATATAAAAATAAATTTGCCATGAGCTCAGTGTAATTTAAAATTGTTAATGTTCCATCGGATCTACTTAATTGGGAGAAAAACAATTGTCGAAGTATTATGGAGAACGAGAGACGAAGCGAATCGACCGTAAAGTAGTCCCAAACACTAATTGTATTTTTCATTGTTGGGGTTGATAAAAAATTGTAAAAATAATTGCAAAAGGATACTCAATATGAGCATTTTTGTTTGTGGATCGAAAGCCAACACTTCGCCTTCGATTTCCTTGTTATAACAGGTTTTACATGCCACCGTACTTCCGATGCTGAACCAGTCGCTGACGCCGGCCATTTTTCACTAAAAAAGACACAGCGAATGGTCAACAATGCTGCCAAAGTTGCAACAGTGCGGCCGAAAAAAAACAGATGATGCCTTGAAGTTGGCATGATCGTTTATTTTGACGTTCCATATTTACTCGAATTCTTCACAAAAATTTGCAAGTTCGACTAAAAATTTAGATGCATAAACCGAAAATTAAATCCCGAATGCATAGTTGCATAGTAGCTTACGTAAAATTTCTGCGAGTTCTAATTTTTTAATTTTTTTGTTCAAGATATTTGAATGTCGCGGTTCCGAACGGCGTCGCTACTGCATTGTAATTACGCCATTGAAGATTGGAATATATTTCTCATCGAGTTGTCCCTCTTACTTTGTATGCTCACGGATTGAAGAGTCGATATATCTTATTATTGTTTGTAATCATTTGACAGTCTATCGTTTGCATTTCAAAACGCGACAGTTTTCAGTGTAAAATAATAAATTATAAATCTGGATAAAAATGCCTTTCAACATGGACGTAGCAGCGCATCAAATTCAAGTGCGTCAACTGTGAAAATAGTTCTCTTTATCCAATTTAAAAAAAAGTTACTCCAGAATGCAGAATTACTCCAAAATTCATTACTGTCACACAAAACATGTTTACGTGTTTATTTTCTTCCAGGAGCGGTTAAAATATATTTATCACACAGTCCACGATATACAAACTGAGAGAACTCGTTCAGAGCACAGTTTGAATGAAGTTATCAAAGCTCATGAAAAAAATGCTCCAGATGATAAATCGACATCTTACTATCAACCAAAATTGAGAAATCTTTACAACACGGCTATCCAAGATGCTCAGCGAGAGGAAGATTTGTTAAGAAAAGCACTTGTAAAAATTAATGAGATTCGCGCTATACGCAATGAGAGAAGAATTCAGGCACGCAATGCAGGGAACAAGGAAACAATTCGACGAGGGGCATTGATGAAAATGCTGCTCTGCACAGCTCAAACATTGCCCCTGTATGTCGGAAAAACTCCAGGCGCCAAGCCACCGCCCCTCTGTGGAGCAATTCCAGCTGAATCGACTTATATAGCAAAAGTCAATGACAATTTTCATTGAATTTTTGGTTTTGAGATTCAAGAACAGTTATTTGAAACGTTTTTTTTTATTCAGATGGGCGACATGGTTGCTGCATTGGTAAAAGGCTCCGAGGAGGAAGAGAATTGGATTCTTGCTGAAGTTGTTCATTTCAATCCAACGACGAACAAGTACGAAGTTGATGATATTGATGAGGAACAAAAAGATAGACATATTCTTTCTAGAAGGCGAGTCGTTCCATTACCTCTTATGAGAGCAAATCCAGAAACCGATGCCCATGCTTTGTTTTCAAAGGGATCCATAGGTATATAAGATGCGCTAGTGAAATTAGAAATATTCTAATAATCATATTAAAGTATAAAAAAAATTTCTAAATCTTAACAATATAAAATTATAGCGAATTTCTGATTTTTTAGTAATGGCGCTTTATCCTCAAACGACTTGTTTTTATAAAGCAGTCGTCAATCAATTACCCGCAACTGCGACGGAAGAGTACGAAGTTTTATTCGAGGACGCTACGTACTCGGATGGCTATTCACCACCCTTAAATGTAGCTCAACGTTACGTAATTTCGATAAAAGAGAATAGAAAGAGCAAGAGTTGAATGATAAAAAATTGCTTGTACGAAAAGCTGCAAATTGGACATAAAAATATTTATACTATTTTGTATATCGTTGATAAGTATTTATATTATATTCTAATTTTTTTTATTCAGTTATATATAAAAGGCGTTCGGTGCTCCGCACGTTAATAAGTTTAAAAAAATGCAGGTTTAATATCGCATTATCGTATAGCTGTTAATATAATAAAACATTTTTTATGATAAATTAAAGATTGAATATAAAATTTGTTGTAAATAGGAAATTAAAAAAAAATGTGCTCATGATTTTAATGAGTATTGATTTAAATACGCATTCAAAGCTCGCGGACGGTTCACATTTCTTCATCGAGATCGAATTCCTCCTCGGGGAAATCGCCGATCGTGACGTGGGCGGGTTTGACAAAACCCCCGTATTTTGGAGGACATTCGAAATATCGAACACCGTCCAACCTGAAAGAAAGAATCAATCAAATAAAAAAAAAAAACGATCGGCTTTTATTAACTTACGTTCCATCGTTTTTTCCAAGTGGTTCATCATACTTCAGACCAACCCACAATCCCTCTTTAAAATGGGTTTTACCTAACATCAAATTTTCCTTATTAAAAAAATTATATGTGAGAATGAATACAAATTGTTTTTTAATTTTTCATTGAGTACTTGCCAGTATACATTACGGTAGCTCTTCGTTTTGGCTGCATAGGGACTGTGACTTCGCATCGATCTCCAATTTTCATAGTACTCACCAATTGCTCGTCAAGTAGAGCATCTCTCTGCTTTTCTTCCATTTTTTTTTTCATTTCTTCTTCATTGTACTTTCCAATTTTATTTTTTTCCAGAAATGCTTTCACTGTCCCTGTTCGAAGTAATTTTTTGCTTTCAATTCTACATGAACTAAAAAAACCCAATTTACCCAATTTTTGTATTCTCTACCTGATCTTTTGGAATATTCTTCTTCTGATATTTGGAATTTTTCTACAGTTGAAAGATCATCTACAGGAAGAAAATTGTCTACAACCTGCAAGTGAATTTGATTCATATTGAATATTTTTTTGTTCGGAACGATTTAAAGTAACTTTGAAAATTTTTGTATTACATGAATTCTCATTCCATTGTCAATGGGATAAGAACCCAGCAAGCGTGAGCCATCATCCAGTTCACAGATTTTTTTATCATTCTTGTCATAGACAGTGAGTTTCATCGTGGATGGGTTTCCACCTGTCAGCAACTCCAATTTTCCCTGAGAAACAGATTTTGCGAAAAAAACAATGGATTTTGACATTTTTAACATACGTTTGTTTACATTTTTAAGGTTAGAAAGTGCTGTCATTAGCAACATTATGAAAGTTATTTGTCGATCAAAAAAAGGCTTTGCAACCAAAAAACTAAAAAAAAGCATAATCGTATCGATTGGAACGTTTGATAAATAATTATCTAAAGAAGTATCAATAATCGCACCTTAAAATCATCGATGGTGACGGATTTTTGAAATCTTTTTTCAGCGCAACACAAATCATTGCCGGAATTAGTTATCAATACGCTGACGAAATCTGATGTCTGGACGCTGTACATTTTCGTATTTTTCAGACAAAATCTTTTTTAAACGTCACTCAACTTTTCCAGTTCCAGTCAGAATAAGAAAATTCAAAAAATGATGCTCACTCGCGAAAGCCGGAGGGACCAATAAAAGGACAGACGCAGACGAACAAGTGAGCATAAACCGAGAAAAAACAAGAAGGCCGAACATTTCAAAAAAATCATCATGAAATTGTATAACAAAAAGTCGTTAGGTGTGCTAGTGTCGCTCGATGTCAGCGCCTCTGGTGATTTTTTAAAAAACTAATCGGTATTCCGCGTCCGTAAATTACATCTATACATGTATACATAATTTTTATAAAAAACTTGACGAATATGTATATATAAAGTACATAAATGTGTCGTAGTGAGTGGTAGCAGTAAACTCCGGCACAGCTGCTAGATACCGAACGATGAAGTGACATTTTCAACGAGTTGCACGAGAGGAATTCGTTGTGTTCCGTATTTTGACGGTGAGTAGCGCGAGGTCGAATCGCAAGTATCGTGTTTTGTAAAATCGCTCGTGTTTTGTCGAAGGACACGCTTAAAGGTCCGCGCGTTTACGAAAAGCTCGACGTGCCGAGCATGGGATTTGCCTGAAGAATAAACTCACCAAGATCATGCATTTCTGAATACGAAAATGTCGGTTAATCGCTCGTAGATTCGCGAAATAATCGAGACCAGTTCTTCGTTCGGTTATTAAGTTTATGTGTATAGGTTGGTGTGTGCCTGTGTGTGAGAGAGCGAGCGAGAGAAAGAAAAGTTAACGAGGGACGAGCGACTGACGTGAGTGAAAGAGCCAGGGTGAAGTTTTGTTGTGAAACGTCACTAACCGCCTGAACCGCGGTCTCGTTCGACGACGACGATGCATTTATCTTGTTCGATGTAAAGTTTTAGTGCAGTCAATAAAAATTCCACTGATCGTTTTTCTTTCGGAGATATTGTAATTGTCAACAGACACGTTTTTGTCTAAGAGACGGAGCGAGTTTTGTTTTCTTGTTTCTTTTTTGGTCAGTAATTTTGAAGGTCTCGAAGGAAAACGTGAATACGTTTTTCGTTCGTCTCTCTCGCACTCACGTCGGGAATCGAAACGTTTTTTTTTAATTTGATCATGCACCGTTTAGATACGTTCGAACTCCGTTCTCTTGTGAATATTGATCTCACGCTTCGACAAGTTTACGAATATTTCGATACTCGAATCAATTACGTAACGTAAGTTTTGAGATGTCGAATGCGTGATTTGTGCTTTTTTTTAACAAACACACTAGCGAATTCTAGCGTTTCGCACAATCATTCCTACTTGTGTATGATCGAGTAACATTTTTATTTTTATTCTCGTACGTAATGGGTTTTCATTTCGGAATTTGTAAATCGGAGCTTAAAAATGTCTAAATTTACGACAGTTGACAATTAATCTTGCAAGACGACAGTTTTCTTTTAGGTTAGGTCGAAACGTCTATTTTGACTGTTTCGCGACGTACGAAATGACATTGTATTATTTTAATTCGGATTTGAGAATATTGGAACTTTTCGAAGCGTCAAATGTTTCATACGTAAATATCATATTTAAATTTAAGAATAAACTTGAATATTTGACATCATTGGTGCAAAAAATTGGTGGAGAAATTTTTTTTCAATTTCTAATCGTTAAAATAGGCTTAAAAAAAGCAGTGAGTTTTCATTGACGATTATGATAATTAATATGGTATAATTTATACTTCTAGGTGCAGGCAAGCACGTACGAGACGCACATTCGGACATTGGAGATGTCAAGTCACGCAGCTTGTCGATTAACGACAACTAGCATAGTTATAAAAAAAGGAAGATTTACAGTTAACGAATAAGGAAGTTTCCCTACTGCATAGATCATCAGAAACCAAGTTTCCTCCGGTACAAGAAAAAGGAGAAAACTAGAATTTTGAGCAGCTCAGTTTGATTTTATAAGAAAGTTTCGCCGTTGTGTCATTCAATTGATATTCCACGAGAGCAAAAATGCCAAACGAAGGTGCAACAGTTCCACCGACCCAACAAAATGCCAATCAGAATGGAAATGGAGCAGGAGTCGGCTCAGTACCAGAGAATCACCAAAATATTGTCGGAGCCATTGGTCCGATCATCATCAATCGTGTTCGTAATAACAACAATCAGAATCCTTTGTACCACATGCGTGACCGATTATTTCACGCGTTGTTTATCAAAGCGGCTCTCGCGTATGCGAGAACTTTTCCGAGACCAGTCAGAAGATTTATAGAATTCGTAGTTTTGTTGAAGGTAAATATACTTCTATTTTATATTATGAATTTCAAAATTGTGATCAAACTCGCTTCATTGGCACGAGCGTAACTATTATTTTTTCACGTTACAGGCAATAATGGCGTTTTTCGTAATGACATATATTCACATAGTGTTCTCGCGAGCACCGACCAATTGCCTCGAGCACATAAGGGACGAGTGGCCACGGGATGGCATTTTGCGTGTCGAAATACTACGCAACGGTGCCGAGGATTATAGTATAGAAGAGAGTTACGCCAAAGAAGCGAAACTCCGGCAAGAAAGAGTTGATGATATCAATAGTGTGCTTGGACTATTAGCGAGGGACGGGTAAGTCGATGGACAAAAAAAAAGAATAGAAAAATGATCAAAATTCTTAATTTTAGGTTTGTATTAATTTTTTTGTTCAAATGCATTAATTATAGGTTTATAAACATTGAACCTTCGGCAGTGGACGATGAGCAAACTGTCGGTACGGCGACTGGCGACAGTGATCTCCAGAACGCGACAATTGCCGACAACGCGAGTCCTCCGTCGAATCTCGATGATACCAATAGCCCGGAACAGGATATTGCGAATGCGACGAGTTCACCGTTATCCACGAATCTATGGTCTGGTGGATCGGAAACGAAAGAGGTAGTTATCGATTTTTTTTATCAAGAAAACAACTGTCTTATCAACTGTGAGTAATAATGATAACGCTATATTTTTTAAAGCCACCCGACGGGGAAACTCTATCGACGAAATCCACGGGTAACGTCACCGAGGAGAAGGAAAAAAATGAATCCACCGGAGATAATATTATTCAACCGTTGAAGAATCAAGTTCCTGAGGTCGAAAAAATGGTTCGAGCAGGTCAGTTTCTAATATTATTTTGTTGTTCTTTTTATTTTGTCCCTTCTTCACAAAACAAACCTCGTCTCGTTACAATTGTTGAACAACTTTTAGTTTTTCCAGAAGACGAATACATCGTTGAGTATTCTCTGGAGTACGGATTTCTTCGTCTCTCGCCGGCTGTTCGTCAGAGGCTCAATATTCCGGTTAAAATAGTAACGCTCGATCCTCTTAACGACAAATGCTTTGGCGATGCATTTTCTCGTCTCATTCTCGACGAGTTGCTTGGTTATGACGATTTGCTTATGGCGAGCATAAAAACGCTTGCCGAACACGAGGATAATAAAGGTTTTCTTAGGTAATTAGATTTTCTTACACTTTAAGCAAGAATTCATTACATAATTAAAAAATATTATAATTTACAAATTCTTATTTTTCAGGAATGTTATAACTGGCGAACATTATCGATTCGTGAGCATGTGGATGGCGAAAACTTCATATCTCGCGGCTTTCTTCATCATGCTTATTTTTGTGAGTATAAAAAAAATAATTCTACAAATCTCAACTTTTATTTTTCACTTTAGTGAGAAGAAGCGTTAATATCGCGTTAAATTACGCATTCGCGGTGACTCTTCGAGGCTGTAAAAAGTAATGAGACGAGTGTGAGATTGCGGGAAAAAAAATCTCCTCAATCTCCGTCAGGATTGATATGAGCTAATTTTCGAGATTTACAGGACGTCGAATAATCTGGAAATGGAATCGGAAATTAGATGCGTTTTGTGTTTTTCGAATTGGTTGATTTTTTGCGCACGGTAACAGGATCGGTGAACCGGAGAGGTGATTAATTGTCAAGCATATTTGCCGTTTCGACGATTGATAGACAAAGTCTTTAATCACGGATGAGCACTTTTGCACGGATCTATACCATGGAGGATACACTAGTGGCGCCATCGTGGCGTTGCGTAACAGGATATGGCAATCAATTCAAACTAACCACCGAGAAGCCTCCCGTTGCTTTCCGGCACAACGCGGGACTTTCACGACCCCTTGGCTCTTCCAGGCCGCCGACCCCCTTTCCCGTTTGAACCTGCTCGTATAAATCAACGTTATTACCGGGGGCATCATATTCTTGTCGTCGTACTGCCTCTGGAACCCCAAGCTGGTCATTTTGTATCAAATTATCGTGATATATGTCCGACTCGCTTCAACACGGCCTTGTACCTACTCTCTGCGCCTCGCCACCCCCAAATCCACGCTTTTTCACTCCTACCTATTAATACTACTCCAATTAATCCTTTTTTAGTATTTATAATACTCTATTCATTAATTTCTCGAAATTTCAAAAATTTAACGTTTCTCGTGACTTTCGAATCCTTTTTATAAATTTAATTCTGTTTTTTACTTTAATCGAGATTTTTACTTTATTATATTCATTATTCTTTCGAAACAAGCATTTTTGCTTATATTCTCACTCACATTTTCTCGTGTATACTTTTTAGTTCCTTGTTGAATATTTTTCTTGCTACTTTATCTCTGTCCTAATAATTTTGCATTGATCTCTCTATATCAATTTGTTCTCATCGATCTTTTCTCTTCTCACCAAAATTCTTAATTTAAAAATCCACAACCCTAAAATAGTTTCTTCACTATAATAAAGAATGAATATTTTTCTTGCTAATTTATCTCTGTCCTGATAATTCTCCATTGATCTCTTCATATCAATTTGTCCTCATCGATCTTTTCGCTTCTCACCGAAATTCTTAATTTAAAAATCCACAACCCTAAAATAGTTTCTTCGCTATAATAAAGAAACTCTTTCCTTGGCGAGTCTTACAATCGTTAACAAAATCCCGTGGCGTTGCACGTGACTGTTACTCCCCTCAAGAAGCTTGTATTATGTAGGTACATGTGACGGGGAGTGTGTACGTGTATATCGGGCTCCCGGACAATCACGTGCAAGGCACAGACGTTCATTTTCCAGCGTTGCTGGCTCGATGTCACCTGCCTAGCCAGCGGCAGCGGTTCCCGCGGGCGAACCTTCCTCTGTCATCCACACACTCGATACTTTGAATTCACTCTCCATTTGTCTCATAACTCGACTGTCATCTTTCCGCGTATTTTTTCCTCCTCCTTTTTTTGAATAATCGAGAGGAGAAAAAATTGAGTAGAACTTTAGTAAAAAAAAAAAGGAAGACGGAACGGAAAAACTGCTTCGAGTCTTCGAATCAGTATCGTCTTTCGTCCTCGTCTCGATCTTACCAGCCTCAACTTCGATCGATACGGGACTCGATCTGCTCGTCGTCTTCCTTCATCCATTATCGAATAATCACAACTTTCCGTGACGCAATTACCTCATCCTCGATTTCGAGGGAAATGGGAAAATCTTATGTTAAAATATTTCCTTTGATTCGACTTCGCTTCAAAATATATTTTTCGTTCATGGTGGATTTTTTAATGCAATTTCGGAGTGCAGTTTTTCTTCGCGAAATTGCATTTGTGCATTGATAAAAGCTGCTGTGATTTTCACGAACAAAAAAATCGAAATATTTATCCAATCAAAATGTAAAATTCACGCTATTCGTTCTTCGATCATATTCAAAGTAATTTCATCACGTTTGATTCGTAGGTGACAGGAAAATATTTAAAATGTTGCCTTTCGTACCTGCGGGAGAGATATCGAGGTCACGACCCAAAGCTGCAAATATCAGAATACCGTAACGAGTTCCGAAACGCAATAAGTAAAATTTCATTGAGCGAGACGTTGAATTGCACGCAGGTGACGAATTTCCGTATTCGAAGTTGGTATGACTATCGTTACGAATTCTACAAGTAAAACCCGGTTTCCACGAATAATAGAATTCAATGGGTGAACGGTTGTGAAGATTGAGCCGGCACCTGTTACCCATCGAAATACGACTGTTACCATCATTACTACGAAACTCTACCAAATTATCAATCGAAAAAAAGCGTCAAACGAAGCCAGGCAAAATTAACAACAAAAAAATGTTTTTAAATTAATTTAATTCTAAAATCTTATTAAACTAGACTTAATAAGAATTAATGGTTTATTCAAAACATTTTATCCAGAATATTTTTTTAGTTTATTTTTTACGACCGTAATTGGATTTTCACGGAATTTCATGAATTACGTCGATCTCATTTTTTTCTCACGCTAAAGCGTGAGAAAAAAAAATGGATTAAAATCCATTATACAGAGAAGTATTTCATTACGAGATTATTTTCATCTCGAAATATCGACAGAGTGATATTTTTGTAATTTTTCATTTTATTTCAGAAACATTTTTAATATCGAAGTTATTTTTATCTCGAGCTATTAAGAGCTGATTTTTTTTCTCGTTTTATTTTCCGGTGTTTTCCCTGTTTCTTCGGGCATTGTTATTTTTCCCTTCAATATTCGGAGCTTCCTGTTTAGCTCGGGACAATTTTTTAAGGCGAGAGACGCCTTGGGAGTTCCCGCCGATTTTGTAATCGAGCTCGTTCTGTTTTTGCTTTCAGACCGTATCGATCTCGATGCTGCTGCGCTTCTCCCACCATCAGATCTTCGTATTTATCGGTGAGTCTAATGAATACATAGAATAGCGGGAGCTGAAGGTTCATTTACGGCCCCGTGAATTTTATTGTCATGGAGATTTTACGTAATACACGTTTTATGCGAACCATATATCCGACGTGCACGCGTGTACCCGGCGTGGGTTTGCGCCTTCGTGACACACGCCTCATTTCACTAATTCCCATGCAGCTATATTTCTCTCCCCCTTTTTTCATCCTCTTCGTCTATTTCTGCATTCAAATGTCTTTAATCGACGTTCTCAGCTTCTTGAATCGTTTTTTGACTTGAATCAAATTTTGAAAATATTTTAACATTATTTTACTTATAAGGAGAAATCGACCCTACTTTTAAAATAGTAAGATAAAGTTAAAATTTTGTAGACTTGTTTGAAAACGGCTAAAAAATCCTTGTTCCAAATTTGAGAATGATTCACTAAAAGGTTTTACAGTTATGAACTTTTAAACTTTTAAAATTTAACACTGTGTCATATCGGAAATTCATAAAATGTTCTAAACATCAACAAAAAAGGTACCATCTGCATAAAATTTTTTTTACATGTTTCATATGAGTGTTCAATGCTAATTCCAAAATTTGAAAGCATTTCACTAACGTTTTTTATTTTGATTGTTTAAACAATGTTAATGGTTAAAATGGTTTAATTAATAATCGGAAGTTATTAATCGCTATTGTAGCTAATACACAAAAAATTCAGAATCCTTTCAAAAGTCTAGAAAGTCAAAAATTCGCAAATTTTCGTTGTGAACATACTTTTGACATGGATTGTACCTACACTGAAAAAAAGATGGCCATTTCCAATGAAATATTTAATTGATTCGTCCATATTTAATAGATCCAACGAAATATTGATTGAACTATCTAATATTTCATTGGAAATCGCCACATTTTTTTCAGTGTACCATTCCTCCTTATAAAAAAAACAAAATATTTTTATTTTTGTTATTTCTGGAGAAATGTGCAAAAATTTTCATACTTTGAGGAACGACAAAAAAATTATCAATTCCAAATCTCAAAACTCATCACTTTGCTGGTTTTGAGAATCAAATCGGAAATTGCTACCGGATAACAAAAATTACGCACTCTCGTTTGAGTACTCTCATTTTTAGTAATAACGTAGAGAAATTTCGTCAGACTTCGTAACAGATTCAAATTCCCCGAGAAAAGTGATCAGCGCCGATGGCAGATAAATTCTGCGACGCAGCGTGAAAAGTGTTGGTACAAATCAGCGAAACATCGCGACGAGCGATAATTAGGCATAGCATCGTTTGTGACGTAACGTGGTAATAGGAGTGCCGGGATAGTAGAGCGGTTGATGAGCTCATGCTGAACCTAATCGCGTAAACTACGACGGTAGCGTAAAGCTAGCGCATAAGGCGAACGCACAAAGTACGCGGTCGTTCGAGCCACTCGGCGGCTCGGTTCGTCTCTCCGGAAAATAAGAATCCTCTTTCAAATATCCTCCCAAAACACCGAACAAATAAAATCGCAACACCCAAAAATCGCATTCTAACGTCAGCGTATAAAATTTCGCGAGTGCAAAAAAAAATCAGACGATCCTTGGAAAATATTTTTCGATCTTGAATAAAAGTGACTTGATAATAAACGTAATAAGAAACGTGAAGGAGGAATAAGACGAAAAAATTATACAATTTTTGAATAAATGAAAATATAAAATATTAATGAATTTATAATCAACGTGAATAAATTAAAAAATTATAAGATAATCGTAAATAATCGAATATATTGGTAAAATAGTAAATAAATCTAACAAGAATAATGTTTTTTTCGTTAATATTGTGGGCCCTCGGCCTTGGTTTTCTCGTTCTCCTCGGCCTACTTCTGCGTCACATGCTGTACTGGCGGCTGAGAGGAATCCCGAGCGTGGACACGGTGCCGCTGCTTGGGATATTCGCACCGACGTTCTTTCGAAAAATGTCACTCGCTGAATTGGCGAACCATTATTATTATTCTTGTCCAAAAGAGAGATATTTCGGTTCGATGGACTTCGGATCGCCGGTCCTGGTGGTGAAGGATCCGGAAATGATAAGGGAAATCGGTGTCAAGAGCTTCGATTACTTTCCGAACCATCGAGGCTTCATCGAGGAGGATTTCGATCCGCTGCTCTCGCGAAACATTTTTTCCCTCAAGGACGATCGATGGCGAGAGATGCGATCGACCCTAAGTCCAACTTTTACCGCCAGTAAAATGAAGTACATGTTCGAGCTCGTCTCAAAATGCGCCGAGGATTTCGTCCAGCATCTGAAAGGGAACGAACAATCTTCCGGCGATATCGATGTCAAGGACATATTCACGAGATACACGAACGACGTTATCGCCACCGCTGCGTTCGGGATATCGGTAAACTCGCTCAAGGATCGGGAGAACGAATTTTACTTGAACGGCAAAGACGCGACGAGCTTCGACGGACTTTCGAAAAATTTAAAAATGATCGGAGCCCGAATGTTCCCGAAATTCATGAGACTCCTGGGCAAAAGCTTTTTATCCCCGAGGACTGATAAATTTTTTAAGAATCTCGTTTACGACACGGTGAGAGCGAGGGACGAGCAGAAAATCGTCAGACCGGACATGATTCATCTTCTGATGCAAGCGAGAGACAGCAAGAACGGAATTGAAATGAACACGGACGACATAATCGCTCAGGCTTTCATATTTTTCCTCGCCGGATTCGAAACGTCCGCTCGTCTGATGTGCTTCACGGCTCACGTACTCTCGCACGATCCCGAAATCCAGGAGCGCCTTGTTCGCGAGATCGACGAGACCCTGAGCGAGGACAAGGGCGAGACGACTTACGAGACTCTCGGAAAAATGAAATATCTCGACATGGTCATCGCTGAGACTCTCAGGATGTATCCGCCGAGTTCGTTCACCGATCGCGTTTGCGTAAAGTCGTTCGAACTTCCGCCAGCGAGCGAAAAGTCGAAACCCTTCGTCGTCCAGCCAAACACGTCGATCTGGATACCGATCTACGGATTTCATCGAGACCCGGAGTTCTTCCCGGATCCTGAAAAATTTGATCCCGAACGCTTCAGCGAGGAGAATAAAAACTCATTAAAAGCGTATACGTACATTCCCTTCGGCATCGGACCAAGAAAGTGCATCGGCGAGAGATTCGCCCTGATGGAAACGAAAATACTTGTAGTTCAGCTGTTACGGAATTTTGTTTTCCTACCGTCGAGCAAAACAACGAGGAATGTCGTCTTCGCGAGGGATACTTTTCACATGGAACCCGACACCGGATTCTGGATGAGATTGCAGCCGAGAGAGAAAAATTCAGTCGAATGAGAGAAAAATAAATTTCTCTATTTTTTTTATCATCTACATCTCGAAGACGACGCCCTTGGATTTTCGCGATCATGAATAAAAAATTTCTGTGATTCTGACCTCAATGATTCTGATCGCGCTTTCGTACTATATTATTAATCGATATCTCTGGAAACAAATACGTAATTCGAGTTGTTTACAACTTTAGCGACAAAAGTGATACGAGTTTGGATTATTGAACTTTTCGTATTGCGTAACGACTCGTTTCATAAATCGGATTACGAGAGAAATTATAATATCGAATTAAGCTTGATTGAATAAATCTAAGAAAAAAAATCTTTATTAAATTCCTTTTTTATCAATAATTTCGAGCAAAAGAGCGAAAAAATAATGATCTTATCTCGCTCGATTTTTTATTTCTTGCTGTTTCAAGCTTCGTGATTTATTATTTCCGTCTTCTCGAGTGCTTGAATTATTCGCGAATTTTTTTCATTCCTTTGTACGAGGAAATTATGAAAAATTAGTTTATAAAAATTGCGCGGGTGGACGCGTGTGCGAAAAAAATATTAAGGAAATTGATAAAAATACGATGCTCATCGTGGAGTCGAAAGAGAGATAAACTTTCGAAACGTTGAAAAAATAATTCAGGGCGCTGCATCCGACGATTAATCTTCCGATCTCGCTGCTTTTTTTTAAACTCTGATTTATCAAGCCCTTTCGTTCTCTCGCCCCGGTCGCTTTCAATCTCATTCAATTCTTCATGAATTCTTCAAATTTTTTCTTTCCTCCTCGGGAGCTTAATCAGGAGTTCGCTTTTTCCTGAAAAGAGGAAAAATTAAAATGTGCGAGGCGTGTGTGTGGCGATCCCAGAGGTCGTATCAGCGAGGAAGGAGAAGATAAAAGCGAGGACACCAGCGCGTCTGGAAAAGTGCAAAGGGGCGCGTTAAGACGCGAGAAAGGGAGGAAAGTAACAAAAAAAAAGGAACACACGCCGTGCGGGGGTTCCAGGTTTTAATAACTACCTGGGACGGGAAGTTAGTACCTAATAACTTGAAATCTAAAATTCATTAAACCGACACTCGACACGGCTGTTGGCATTGCTCGACGTCTCTTTTCTCCCTCCTTATTTTTCGACTATTTTTCCTCTCTTTCCTTTTTTTTAACGTTTTTTTCTCACGAGCAACCTGCGACGACGAAAACGAGGACGTTCGGCTCATCCCCTGCGTGTCGTTATAGAAACTCGGAAATATCAGATCCCATGGACGAGATAGAAGCTTCGCCCGCGATAACAAAGACGACGTGCTATACGACTATTCTTCTTTATGACGAAATCTTACCTCGCCAAGTTTTTCACCACCTATCGCAAACACCTTGAAATATCCAAAGATTTATAAACAGTGCGAATGGATTTGCACGCGTGTCGAGTGCGGATTTTCCTTTTCTCATGCCACACAAATTCTATCAAAAGTATTAACAATTTTTTAAGCAATTTTTCGTTTTTTATAAAAACTGAATTAATGAAATTTTCAGTTTATTGTAATGTATTTTTTTTATTCTTTTTTCCAGTGGATCTCTTCCAGATGTTGGAATTCAACGTGACGGCGTCGTTTCCCGCAGCGTCCTTGATGACTGTAATTCTCGCCCTCGTCGGTAAGTCTTGGAAAAATTCTAGAACGTGAAAAATGACTCCGGAGAGCTTTATCTTTGGAAATTCGTATATCCGAGGAGATTCCTTATCTCGGGTCGAGTGAGAGCGCGACAAATTTTCTTCGTTTTCTCGAGCATGAAAGATTGAATAGCTTTTTACTAAATCAGCGGATCTTGTTGGCAACGCTCCTGACTCCTGGCCTCACGAAAGAGGAGAATTCGAGTTTCAAGGCAGTGGCCCAACGGTTAACCCGAGGATTTTGCATAAATTTCTAATAGAGGCGCAACAGTTGGGAAAGCTTGTCCCTAGCTCGGCTTTAATACTCGAGAGGCTTTTGAGCCCATTTAACAGGTCCAACACTCGCCTGTTAGCGTTGCGAATATTTCCATTTCATGCACGCTCCAATATTCTCCACATCCGATACGCTTCGGATTCTTCATCCCGATGATTTCCAAAATCTCTTCGAAACTTTGTCGAGCGAACAATTCTTGCTCGATTTTATTCACGCAAGAATGACTTTCCATTTCTCATTGTTCATTTTTTTTTCTCTCTCACATGCGAGATGATAATTTTATCTCAAACCTTGCCTTCTGTCTGAAAGGACAGAAATACACGAGGAATTTTTTTTGTGATAAGAAGAGCGAATCGGGAAAAGGAAAAAGGAGAAAAAAAAATTCTGGCACTTTTTCTCTCGACTCTCGTACACTCTCTTTTTATTCGACACCTGTTGGATATTCCAGTATGTGAAGTAAACCACTAGTTGATCCCGGAAGAAAGGAGACGCGTCGTTGGAAGTGGCAAACTTCCGGTTCTCCGCGTTTGACGTCAAACATCGTGAGCCTCGTCAATCCACGTCGCGTCTATATCGCGGGGGAGAAATTTTGTTGGGGGGCAGTTGGCATTGATACAGCTGAGTCTTTGAGGAAAGATCGAGCATGTCTTGCTCCGGACATCCTCGGGCTTTTGTCAGAATTACGCGATACGGAAAACGAAAAGAAAACCCGACGGTGAATCCCATCCACAAAGACCGCTCGTTATAGACTTTGACCAATAATTTCCGGTCCTCGTCAAACCTTTGTGTACGATTTATAGAAGCCAATCAATAATAACCAGACGAAAGAATATGACAATCCTTTATGATCAGGTTTTTTTAAAAATAATATTCGCTAGGAGGAAATTGAAAATGTATCATTAATTTTATAGTTTTATATTATTTTAGAATTTGTACGAGCTTCGATGCTCATCAAATTCTAAGTTAATGAATATTTTATGACAAAATATCAAATGACTTGTTGGATCTTGAAATTTTTGATTCAAAAGAATTTTATCAGAATTTTTTTGCATATTTTCAGATTGATTCCATCATATTTTTCTCTCACTATTTCCTTAAAAATCGTTGATTTCGATTTACTTGTTCCACAATTATCCAGCGCGTTCTAATATTCCGAGCGAACGTTAATAATCATATTCGCCGAGTTCGTGATCTGAGTGACGTATAGTTGCGGGCGTAGTTGTCACTTTGATAAAGCGCGTGAAAATAATAGAGGATAAATGCGAGACCGAATTACGGCCAACGTATTGATAAGCTAGGCACGAACTTGGTCACTTGGTTTTTTAAATCCATTCATTTCAACCTCTAACGTAAACAAGACAGAAAATAGACTGCGAATTGTCTTTTTTTTGTGTTTCATCTCCATTATTTATTCTTAAATTTATTATTATGATACTTATTATTATCGATGAACACAGTGTGTTCAATCAAGCTCGAACATTGTTTTCTATCGATGGTTGGCATTCTAGCCTGGGAATTAATATCTCCATCAATTTGGTTGACCGAGCACCGATCGAGCCGTGTTCGGAGCTTCCATACGTACGCGAGCCCCTCTTCAATATATACATACAGAGTTTTGCGCGAGCTTGGATATTCGCAATGCCCGACATATCCCGTAAGCTCGATCGGAGCTTGTCCGCTGGAGGCGAGCTTCTCATTTCATGCGAATATGCAAACCAACCGTTCACATTACACGTGCCAAGTATTTTTGCTGCATAATCATCGATGGCCTGTCCAAACTATCAAATTTTTACTCACTTCCGCACAATATTTACTTTAGTACAATATTTCGAATGAAAGCTCCGAAGCGTTTTATTATTTTTCACATTCGGTAAAAATTTGTATTTTTGAGAATTTAATATTTATTGAAGTTCTGATCTTTTTATTTTTTATTATGAATATATGAGAAGGGGGGTAGAAGGGGGTGAAATGGGGTACTTGAGAAAATTTTCCTATTCCAAGGGTTTAAATATGTGAAAAAAATGTACTTGCCTCGAGTCTCTACCGCGACTCTTGATAGATACTGATTTTTTTGTTTTCTAATCACAATTGATGGAAACAAATTAAATTTTCAGCTACCATGAGAAAAAATAAGTTTTTTAGTGATCAAAATGGAATACCCCTCCAAAAAGTACGAAATTTTTTTTTTCCTAATTTGTTAACTTGTTATTAGCTTTGACGTCTTATTTCAAGTAATTTATTGATGACTTATTTTAATTTTCGTTTAAATGCGTCTCTTTCACAAAGAAAGTCATCCTTTTCTATCTGCTATGTTGGTTTTTGATTTTTAATTTATATTTTTGTTTGAATGCGTTTTGGAATCACCAAATATAATGTTCTTGACAAAGAAAACGTTATTTGATATCAAATTTTGAAATATTAAAAACTTTCACCAAATTTTTGGGGTACCCCATTTTGCCCCCCTCTACCCTAATTCTGTTGAAAATATGTTTTTTTACCAATTATAATTGATTTTATAAAGTCTCTCTTATCGCAAAAAATAGATTTTTGAAGATTTTAGCGAGATAAAATCGAAAGTCACGTTTTTTCGCGATCTCAAATATAATGCTCCCGTTTAAATGCATGCTAGTTGGTTAACATTCACTCACGTCGGATAAGCCGATCGCGCGGACCCTCCGAGATAACGCGCCAGGATCGCAGACGACGATGAAAATTTTTCGTCCACGGCTTTTTCTCCTTAAACAGCACTTGATCGAGGCGCCATTATTACGAAGACATTTCAATAGGTCTTCCGAACTCTTCCCCTGTTTTCTTTCTCTGTCTCTCTCTCTCTTTTTCTCTCGCACGCTTTCTTCTCGTTCTCCTTGTAATCCCTTCGCGGTCTGAAATTGCTTGGCAAAATCGTGGCAATTTATTCCCTCGTACAATTTTGCCCCTCGAGAAATTTCATTCTTTTTTAAATTATTAAAGATGAAATGGCTTAACTAGCAATGAGTAACAGATTTTTAGTTAAAGATTTATATTACAGGGACTTTATCCAGATTTTTGCAAACTCCTGTTAAAAAGAAATTTGATACAAATCAGAATAATGTGTTTCAAAACGATATTGAAAACATTTTCTAGAGCTTTTTCAAATTCAATTTTTAGGGAGGAAAATTCAGAACGAAGATAAAGTGCTTAAACTTAAATTTTGCATTCTATTTACATTGGATAAAGTCTATTGAGCGCATTCGTATATTTTTTTCCCGTTTATCTGAAATACGGATCGAAAAAAATGTAGCTTTGTACCTATCGGATCTACGAGGAATAGAAATTTGTCTTTGACGATATGAAAGCCAAGTTGGGTAAACATATTCAAATTAAAGATGGGTTATGCTTTGGAGAGCTTGTTCTATCGGGGAACTAATTACTCTTTGGCGCACCCTTAGCCTCGAGCTCATTCATTTACTTTGGCAGACAGAAAAATAAGCTCTTGTGTGCGTTCACGTGCTTGTTCAGGTTACACATGGCTTTTCCTTCAAACTGTGAAACCACCGGATATGTCTACATAATTTTAAAAATAAAAAGAGAGAATATAAAATTCTCTTTTGACTTTGAAAAAACAAAAAAGAAAACCTAAGCAACGATCTTGTCCATTTATTTTTAGTTACACACGGTTGGATGAAAAGTTTTATAATTGCCCAAAGCAAATGGTGTGCATTGCGATTTCGAAGAATTTCAGTAATTTGGAGTATAAATTATTTTAAAATTGTGATTTTTCGACATACCGTTTGCTCGTCCGTCTCTCTTTCGGCCCCATTCGGAAATCGATAAACCGAGCGAAGAATCGAAACGAGGTCGACTGTAATTCTTGGCATTAAAGTTTCAGCCCCTCGTTTATTTCGATTAGCGATAGAGTTGAGCTGAGGGGAAAGGGAGAACAATTCACACTCACGTGTATGTCGGGCACGCCCTGCGCCACCCGGCTTCGTATTTTTTGCTTTTATCTACACACTTTTTATTATTCCTCGCTTTTTTTTCTCTTTCCTTCCTTTTTCGCAGAGTCCCCCGCGATTTGCTACAGTCGTTACAATTCATTAGCGGAACACGCTAGGAGCAACGAGCTTTCGGAGGACGTATCACGCATCGAGCGTCCTCTTGCCTGCAATTTATCTTGGGGCACAATTCCGTCTCATCATTTATCTCGCATCGATGCAATTCATTTGACGAATAAACTCGCGCAAGCTTATCCGTCGCGATCCCGGAAAGATCATTCTCAGGAGTCTTTTCAGGATTAAATTAAACTTACAAATGCCGGAAGTCGAGACAGCGCGAGGTCTCGTGCAAAAAACCTCTAATGAAATAAACAAGAATTTGTTCAAGGAGACACTATACTGATCCAATCGGTTTCGAAAATTAGGAGCTTTCAGAACTTGAATCGCAGCTCAATGGTTCGAGGACATGTCCCCAAGTCTTTGATAGATTTCTTTTTTAAAATCACTTTATTTAAAATCACTTATTCTAGATAGATTATTCTTATTACGTGCGAATAACCAAATTAACTGACCGCTTAGTTTGCAAATTGCGACGATGGGAAATAGAATTTTTAGCTAAAATTGACGTGCACTGACACACAATTGAAACTTTTATGATATTGCACCGTAAAACGTGTCTCTGGAGTCATTTTTTATGAGTTGGAACATTCTTGATGAAGCTAGCAAACGAGAATTACGCATTAAAATGGAATGTCGCTGTTAAGTCACCTGAGTAATGTCCACGAAAGTTTTTGAAGGGACAGTCGGGATACAGCGTCCTTAAAAAGCTCTTTGATTCATCGGAAGGGTTTGCTTATGCGTTTTTTGGCGAATCCTGTTGGTAATGATGGTCCTGGATATTGGATGTTTCGCGCTACATTGCTGTGATATCCCGTTAACGAAAACGATAGCGAGTAATTTCTGGGGATACCGAGAGGGATACGGAAACGCGTGAACCGTTTCCCAGGCTGCATAACCAGCATAATGGTCTGTCTCGGTATTAAATTTTCGATGGGACAAATTTCGGGGCTTAGCACTATCCCGCGTTTTCTGGTGGGAGCCAAAATGGCGGATCGATTAGATCGTGTGAACGGTATTCGATTAATCGGTAGAATGCCTACGGATTCACTCCCGATCGAGTGAAAAATATTGATGATGTCCGATTCCGACGTTTGGAAATTCGTTGCGGGAATCGCGATTCCGGGATTAGGTGTCATCAATGACAAAGCCACTCGCACCCGAAACCGGAGCCTTTCGTTTGAAGCTTATTTAATTCGAAAATAACAAGAATATTCGTTAGATATGAAAATGATCATCAAAGAGGCTCGAAATTCAGGATTATTCTTCTTTTTTTCAGGAATGGAGGCGATAATGTCCGAATTTTTCAATGACGGGACGACAGCTTTCTACGTGATTCTCATTGTCTGGATCGCTGATCAGTACGACGTAATTTGCTGTCATACGGACATCACGAAACGACACTGGCTCAGGTAAGTGTTTTCTTCATCGTGAATCGATTATTTAATCCGTAATAACGTTACGGAACAATTGGATATATAGTTAATCAAAAATTAGCCATCGCCTTTTTTATCCGAGCGAAAAATAAAAAATTTCCTCTGACTATTACCTTTCGTCGATCCGGGATGAAAGTTGATTAAAAGAGGTTTTAATTAAAAAGTATTAAAATCTCCTCTTTCCCTTTTTACATCCTTTTTTCACGTGAATCTGTAGTTGAAACTAAAGTATTCGGGAAGCATGGAAAGCCGTCTAAGGGAAAAAGTCAAGGGCTGAGATATCCTTTGTTGAATCTTCAAACAAACGATGCTCCAGCTCAACAGAAGACAGAATCCAATCCAAGCGAAATTTTTTTTCTTCATCCATTTCCCTATTTTTTGCCAAGATGCCATAGTGAAGGTTCGTGGAATTTTTGATGATCTTATCAGCTTCGAAATTTCATAGTTTCTTACCATCTTGGGGCATTTCAATGTCCCGAACATTCTGATGTTTCGGATGGTTTCCGGATTCATGGAAATTCGTCAGGAAGAGGAGCGGTCGATATTACGTGGCGTTCAATCTGTCGGAAGAAACATGAAATTAGAGGAGCCGCCGGACGACAATTAAACCGATCTACAAGGTAATGGGTCGGATTGAAGGAAGGAGGCTACGAAGTGCCAGGACAATTGAAGGATTTCGGTCTACGAATGATTTCATGAGCGAGAAATTCCGGGGCCATCGGTTGCACGATTAAATAAAGGGATTCTCTCAAACCGTTTTGCTTCATGATATTATTCGGTGCAGTACGAAATTCACTTCGGATATATCCAAGTTTCGCTAAATCTTGCTCCTTGGCCATTATTCCGCTTCATTTCGATTTGATTAGATTGCCGCGATTCCGCGCCTGTTTACGGGTCACGTTCCCCCGAATTATGTCATTGGGCATCAACGAATCCGCATTACTTTCTCGTAAAATTCGCGCAAGGTCTTCTCGAAATTTCGGTGAATTTAGATTGGATTCATTGTTTAGCGTAAAATTACATGGTCCTCCGTCGTTAATGAAGACCAAGTTTCCTCCAAACTTAAATTGCAACTGAGTAAGAAACCGTAACGGATGATCGAGTTATGAGCGAGATGTATTTGTATACAATCAACACAATACACGTGTTCCTTGTGTTTCCACCTCGGTCCTGTCGTCTTGTTACTCGTTAGAGGGAACAATGATCGAAGGATTAGGGTTAAGTCATCCTTGGTGCTCGGCGGCTCCTCTGCGCTCCAATATGCAGCCTGTTACGACACGCTTCCTCAATACACCGGATTGGTTAGACAGGATTTCGCCTCAGTGACGATCCCTATCGATTTAACGATCCGGACAAAATCTCTGTTTCCCAGAACAAATTCGCTAAACACTGCACTTGCTTATACTGAGTAATATCATTAATTTTACGTTACAATATAATACAATTAGAATAATAATAATAACAATGGCATTGTACAATTGGAATGTATAGGTGATTCAAGGACTTGAGACGGTTTTGTGAAAATCATAAATGATGATCGAAAAGGGAGAAATAATTGCACTCGCTATAAACAGTTTTCTGTAGCCCGCAAATTGGTTTCATTATGTAAAAAAGGTGGGAATTGAATGATTTATCGGGGTTGAGAGATTTTTCATTTTTTACATCCAATTTTTCATTTTTTAATTGGTGATAAATTAAATGAATTTTTTCGTTAATCTTTGTTTTTTTAGGGGTGAGTCAAGATGGCTAATTTTGTTTATGTTCCATTATTAATGGCACTGGCATCTGGAAGATTTTTGTTCCGTAAACCGTTTATTCATTTTGCGGTGTTTTCAAGGTATAGTCAGTTCTTCGGACAGCCGCGATGTTACGACGTCGATGGTTATAATGTTTATACTGTAATTTTGTCCCGAGCCACTCCCGTTAGACTCGAGGCAACTTCAGTTCTGTCCCTCCTCTGAAATAACACCCCCAACTAGACAAGCCAAGAGGGTTCGTGGTCGCGTGTGTTATTTATATAATTGTTCAATAGCCTCAATTAGGGACCTTATTCACTCATAATCATCCATACCGTCCCCGTGGAAGCTCCGGCTGGCCGGTTATTTGCGGACAAGCCCGGCTGATTGTAAGAGAGCTCTCGAAAGATCACCTGAAACGCACACGGACTCGCGCACCCGAGTTAAGTGGAAACTGACATTCTAACAGAATTTAAGTTCTTCCTCCGCAATTTTTAGAATCTGATGAAAATTTTTCAGCTTTTTCCAAATTTTCACATTCGACATTTACCCGATGAAAACAAATCGCAAAAACACCTCAACGAGCGATTCTCACGAGTCCACTGTACAATGTCGGCGCAATTAAATTAACGTACGGTGCATCTGACAAGAGCAGTTGCAATGGGAACACTCTAAAGTAAATTACGAATCCCGATGTGTTCCTTGAGTGTCGATGTCGACGACGTTGAATAATTTCAATCGAAATTCAGGATCCATTTCAAGAGCCAAAAATTGCATATCACTGATTCTTTTTAGAATATTTTTTTATCCAAAAATTCGGAGCTTTTCTTTTGGAAATACTTCAATCATTTTTCTTCCCTTTAGAAATCCGAAGCCCTAAATATTCATCCTACTGACCAAATTTTCTTTCATTTTCCGTCTTTCTTCTTTGACGTCCAAGATACGAAAAGTGATGAGAGTCATAGGTCAACCGGGAAGAATGTCGGGATGATGAAGCCTGGAAAATAATGCGACTCGATTCAGTTGAGCGAAGTGCAGAGAAGGATGAGGAGAGAGAGAGAGGGAGTTTCGATGCTATCGTGGCGTTTTAATCACGGCATCCCGTGTTCGGTCACTACCACCGGAGTTATTCCGGACAGGGACCGCCGTCAGCGAGGCGCCAGGAAAGCTCTCAGCAGGAACGCCTGTTTACGCGTGGCAGATTCCGTTCTCTCTCTAGCCGCGCAGGGATATATTCGTCCTTTATACTCCCATCGACTCCAACGACGCACGATCGAATGACTTCACTCTGACAACTATGTTATTTTCCGCACCTTCACCTCGCTGTTATTAATTTTAGAAGATCAACTGGCAACGCATAATTACTTCGGGATATATTACAATCGAAACTTCAATATATATTGTCAAATTTTTGGATAGCGACGTGGAGGTGAACGTAATTTTCAAAGTTAAACCGTTCCTATCAACGTCCTGCCGAACTTCCTTGCATTCCTTTCATCTTTTTTTCATTACGTCGAGAAAGTTGAAAGAGCCTTTGACTAATTTTTTTTTCGAGTTATTAGCATAAACAGTTTCCGAGTTCGACGCTCGTCAGGACCTTGTTCAGGCTCTCCGGGACAACGACGAAAAATTGATATTTTTTTTTCGTTATTCCCTTCGCGCTTTTTCTAAAGTGATTTTTTTTTCGCTTCTATTTGCTGTCAGCGGAGACGAGTAATGGCGTATTAGGGAGAGAAACGAAATTAGTCTCCGAAGAATAATTAGGCGGATCTATTAATCGTCGCGAAACGCCGACCGGAATACCAAACGGCGTAACGCCGTTACACGGTGCTCGCGCATTATGTACCCATTTGCTGGGCGATATGAAAAAAGGCCTTCTTCTTTTTTTTTACCCCGTCGCGCTTCCGCTGGGTAAAGAGTCTCGAAAGTTGACATTCTGTACTCGGCACGAAAGCCATTATACCTTTTCCCCTTTTTTCTCGTTCCTCCTTCATTCTTTCTCTTTGGCACCTGACGATCTTCGAGACCGTACACGTCACTTCCTTATTTCTCATTCCGAAGCTCTTACGTTGCTCTCACGAATTTGGTTGGCGAATGACAGCTCTAGGAATATAATCGAAAATAATTTAATGTATTTTGATATTCTTTGATTTTCTCCTCATTTGATCGTACTTTGGAGACTGATCAGAAATTTTATTAGTCTTGGATTTTACCCTCTGAGATACGTAAAAATTAGAAAAAATTTGTATTTCTTCCAGTCCGAGCAGAATTTAAAAAAGAAAGTGAAATGTCAAATCTATTTTTTCCTTGAGTTAGATTAGAAACGAGAAAAATTTAAACAAAGCTCTGACCTCGGTGAAATGAGTTTCCTCTTGAATCTTTTTACCTTTTCTTGTGAATTTTTGCATAGGTAAGACTCGTTATAAGATCGAGACAAAAGCTCCGTCCGTTAGGAATTGACACTCCATCGGATGCTATTAAATAGTACAGCGGGTAACAACATCCGGCGCCGTCGTCGGCTAGCCATAAGAGATAAAAAGGGACGAGGACGACGCGCCATTCACTGTCATGTCCAGACGGTAGCACAGCTCTATTTGCATAGTAATGGCGCCGTCGCTTCCACTTATAAATTCCGAAGTTCAATGAGGGCTGAATATCCCCCTTTTTCTTCCCGGCCTTCCTAAAAATATAATACTCGTTTCCTTCGCAGGGGAGCTTGTTTTCGATGGAATCTTCTCTACCTGCCACTTCAAACGAGACAAAAGATCGATTTATCATTTTCAAGATTTTCACGAATCTTCCACTTGAAACATTTTTTTACAGAATCAATTCTAATATATTAAGTACGGAAAAAAATCATTAAACGCATTTTCTATGCAGTAATCCCGATGGATTTTTAATTAAATCGTAAAAATCGGCTGAGCCGAATATTCTCGAATATGATAATGGCGCGTTCGTTTCTCGAGGATATATCCGATCAGCCATTTCCGTGAGATCTATCGTTATTAAAAGGGGATCAGATCTAGTGTAATTTTGATCGGTACGCGGTATATTAGACTCGAGCAATAATCCACGATCTAACGATCGTTGAAATACGTCTCGAGGCCGGCGTACGCGTGTTGACGCGAAGCATCGGGAGGAAAGTCCGTACGGAGGGTGGCGGGTCAGGAAAGGATAAGGGTAGAGCATTAGCGGCGTAGAAACGAGCGTATGAATAAGGAGGAACGGGGAGAAGGATTGTAAAGAGTAGGCGGCGGAAATAGCGGAGCTTGGCTAAGCTTGGATCAACTCGATCCAAGGCTCCGAGGAGAGAGAGAGAGGAGACGACGACGACGACGACGGAACGGAGATACCTAGCGGGCTTGTTGTTTGCGCTAATGCCTAATTAGCAGAGTGCTATCCACGCCGAGAGTATTCTCGAGCCAGATTCCACCTCGCTACTCTCTGCGAGCTTAAGCCCAACTCTGGAATATTCGAACGAGAGCCAAACGATGAGGTGACACTAGTTAGCTACCTGCTCAAGAACGTATTTTGAGAAAAAAAGCAAAACACGAGAAAAAATAATCATGTCGGTTGCTCCTGTGCTTTTAGTCAGAAAAGTTTTACAATGAAAATTATTACATATTTTCAGAATAAAGCTTTTTACATAAATACCAGATGACTGCAATACTTCGATGCTACCAAAAAGTTTCGACATTTTAATTAACTTTCTCGTATTTTCGTTTGTTCGTTTACTCGCAGTAAACATATGAGAATGAGAATTCTGAAAAAATTAATTCGTTCATATTACTCGTGGAAGAAAATTTTGTTTGAATTTCTTTGAATTCTCGTCGTTTCTATACTTTCGCTGCTGAGATACCCCCAAACATTTTTGACGAGCTCAAAAAAGGAGGATGTTATTATCTGGCTGCCTAATATACGTGCATGCTAAGTGTATCGGAAAGATCGGTTATTCGATCCGTTGGAGTAGCTGCGACCGATTAGCTTTGGGTTTCTAGTGATCCTGTCAAAGGCAAGAATCTCGTTAGCCCCGTGTGCGAACCTTCAGCGTTCTGATATGTTTAAATACCCGAAAGCACGGAGCTCTGTGTGCATGTAGAACGGATTACCGAATGAATATTCTCGGAGTATATCCTCTGAGACCACAAACGAATTCACGGATATTTCCACCAAGGATTCACCTCGTACACTTCACCTACATATTTTCCGGACTCGTCTCTATGACGATACCAACCACTAACGAATCGCAGCCGAGATATTTTCCACCCTCTATTTCCCCTTTACGACAAAGCAAACCTTTCGCGCTGCGGAATTATTTCTCGCAATTTAATGAAGGAAAGAATTACCGAACATGATATCTGAGGAGAAAAATTACACGAAACAGCTCGCGAATTAATAACTATAACTCGAAAATATAAAAAAAGACAAATTTAATCAACGTAAAATGCAAGTTGGAATTTGCGAGTTTTAAAAATATTTTCTGAATTGGGCTTGGTCAAGCTAGCAGAGTACATTTGAGAAACACCTATAGCGACTAATGGAAAATTAGGTGCTCTTTAGCTGTTAATTAGGTCCTCTTTCGAAAAATTAGGTGCTCCTCATTTTTTGCCAGAAACGCAACAAGCATGTTGTCTGCTGGCGTAAAATCGAGCTAGCAGACACTACCGAAAATTTTTCTTTATTCATAATAACACCGACGTAATAATTAGGTGCTTTTTAAGTGCTTTATGCATGAAAAAAAAGTTTTGCCAAAAAGCAAGAAATTTTCCAAAAAAATTGATTTTTTTTTTCGGCGATAAAAGTTTGCCGACCGCGGTTTTGGCATAGCTATTTAAATTAAATTTCGCGAAAACTGTCTTATATGTTGAATAATTGAGAACTTATTTTTTCAAATTTTTCATCTCCATCGTTCTTGAGCAATTGGTTCACAAAATCCGTTCTTATGCGAGGCATGTACATCTCTAAAAAATCTC